>LPNX010868370.1:193172-250872 GCA_001517045.1 Pseudotsuga menziesii
AACCCACTTTAAATTCAAAGTTATAATCTCGATGAAGAAAACACATATTTATATATAAATATAAACAATGACCTTAAAATTAAATTATTATTAAAAAAAAACTAAACTAAACTATACATAATTAATTATTAAATCATTTTCATACTTTACTTTCCAAACTCAAACTTATACAAATTTGACATTAAAATCCAAGGTCATTATTTTCGATTGGCTTTTTTTTTATATTTTATATATAATTTTTCCGTTGGTTGTTTATATATAATGTGTGCATAATGTACAATAGTTTCTAGAAACATTCAACTGAATTAATGATTAAAATAATGCGTATAATAGGAGACCTATAGTGAATAATTATTTTGTTTTTGTTTTCTAGGAATCACAATGATTTAATTTGATTAAAATAGTGCGTATAATAGTAGGAGACCTATAGTGATTTTTATTTGTTTTCTAGGGGCCACATTGATTTAATTTGATTATAGTTTGAAACTTTGCTTCGGGAAGGTGCCGCATCATTGAATCATTAGTTTGTTTTATTTTAATATAATTAATAAAATATAACGAGGCTGATCCTTGCAGAAAGATTTGCACCCAATGTTATTTTTTATTTTTATATATTATTACTTGAGGTAACTTACGGAATAATACTTGACAATTAAGTTTTATCCTTTTTTAATAAATTTTTATTAGAATGGTGAGGTTTTCTGTCGGAATTACTCGAGAAATAAAATAAATAAATTTTAAAAAAATGGTGAAATTTATGAATCAATCATGAAAAAGAAATTTAATTTTCATAAATATGATTTGATTTAATCATTTAATTAAATGAGATATTTATAAAAGTAATAGCAAGGATTGGTTGTGAAGAAGAAAGAAATCAATGTATTGTTTGATTTTTTTTTGTATTTGTTTGTATTATTTGAGTTTGATCTGAGTGGATGTTAACCATCATTATCATTATAATTCTATTAAAATTTATAGAATATTAAGGAATGTGATAGTAATGTAGATGAAAAAGTTTTGATTATAAAGTTTAATTCTCACTTAATTTACTTCTTTATCAAATATCTTAATGGGAAATCATCTTTTAATTTAAAACCAAATATCATTTAAAATAAAAAGTAAAGAGAAATTGTTATAAGTTAAGGGATGAGATGTAGGTTAAGGATGGGATGTTGATGTGGAGGAGAAAGCTAAGAAGATAAAAGAAACAAAACTCTTTGATCCCATGATTAGTTTTCCACCTCATACATAATCTTATTTGTTAAAGAAAGTTGTTAATGAGAGAATGGTGTTCTTGTTTGTGTTGTTGTGCATCTTTGAATAGGTGGATTAATTGGATTTTCTTAAAATGGAGGATAAATTTTTGATATAGGGATAAGATGTGACAAAATGTTAATTCCTACACATATTTCTTCACCACATATCTAAAGGGAAGATCATTGATATATTGAAAATTACATGTACTTCTATAGTTGATTGAGTGAAAATTGCTAAAGATTACGGAATGGGATGTTGATGCAGATGAAATAAATGATTTTTTTTCAGCATAAAGTTTGATTTCCACTTAAAGTACTTCACCAAATATTCCAAAGAAAGATCATCACCCAATTGAAAACCAAATATAATCTAGCAACTATTGAATGAAACTTATTATAGACCTAAGGGTGGATGTAGATGTGGAGGAGAAAGCTTTGAACATAAAAGAAACACGCTTCTTGATCCCATGACTATTTTTCCACATCATTTGTGCCTCCTTCCTTGAAGGCATAATTCCTTCTTTTGTAAGTGGAGATAAGGAGAAGGCAATGCCTCATAGACAATCTTACTTGTTAAAGAAAGTTGTTAATGAGAGAATCACACTCTTATTTTTGTTACTGTGCATGTGCGAGTAAGAGGATTCATTGAAAAAAATTACAAAGGAGGGAAAGTTTTGAAATGGAGATAAGGCATGACAAAATGTTAATTCCCACACATATTCTTCACCACTTATATAAAGGAAGATTACTGATATATTGAAAACTACATGTCATCTATAATTGATTGAGTGAAAATTGTCAAAGATTAAGGGATGGGACGTTGATGTGGATGAATTTTTTTTAACCTAAAGTTTAATTTCCACTTAATGTACTTCTTCACCAAATATTTCAAGGAAATATCATCCCCAATTGAAAAGCAAATATCATTGAGCAACTATTGAATGAAACTTATCATAGACTTAAGGATGGGTGTTGATTCCCATCAATATATATCCACATCATTTGTACCTCTCACCTCAAATATATAATTCCTTCTTTTAAAGGGGAGATAAAGAGAAAGCAATGCCTTGTAGTCAATCTTACTAGTTGAAGCAAGCTACTAATGAAAAAATTGTGTTCTTATTTGTGTAGGTGTGCATGTTTTAGTAGGTGTATTCATTGAAAGAATATACAAAGCAGGGAAGCAACTGATCTAGATACAAGTCATGACACAATAATTGATGGACCCTACACACCTGTACAACCCATCAACTCCTTTATTTGATGTGCATACAAGATGCCAATGATAATTGTTCCTTGAGCAATCAAAAAACAATTAATAGTTGTATATCACAACAACATGGTTTGGACCTATGATTATGGCTACAAAGTGATGAGATATATGCATGCACCTTGAACATCAATATGTTGGGATTCTTCTAAAAAACCCATGTGAAAAAGACATGGAGTTCTAATGCCAATTGGACGGGCTTCATTGTCATGGTGATTTATGAGAATGAGAGAAGAAGGATCAAG
Source organism: Pseudotsuga menziesii (assembly GCA_001517045.1). Lineage (NCBI taxonomy): Eukaryota > Viridiplantae > Streptophyta > Pinopsida > Pinales > Pinaceae > Pseudotsuga > Pseudotsuga menziesii. The sequence continues at coordinate 195,944 of LPNX010868370.1, forward strand.
TGGTATGATATCATGGTCACATGGAGGTGGAGGTGTTGGATTCTAGTGAAATATCATGATTAAGTGGAGGTAGAGGTGGTATTTTTTCCCTTACAAATGGTGGGTAATGATTGCCCAATACATTGCCAAGTCAAAACCATCCAAGAGTGGTTTGTGATGAAAATTTTCAGAGGATGACATTTTAAGGGATATTATATCCCTATTCAAACACTTTTGATGTAAAAGTCAATTTGGATATGTGAAACATGTTCAATAACATGTGAACAAATATAAGATCCAACCTCATATTAATTGTACAAATACCCACTTAACATAAGAGAGATTTGAACCTTACACCTCGTTTATTCAAGAGTAAAATTATTATAATTTGATCATAGAGAAATTTTCTTTTTATTATTATTAGAAAGTACGCACACAAGTAGGGAAATATATAAACATCTCACAATTCAACATTTATTATCATACAAACCAAGAATATATCATCCATATTAAAATGCTATATGGTAGTGACATTGAAAAACCTTTTTATAATCCAATGCAGATGAGATGGTGTAATATGTATAGCCTAAACGTTTGACGATTTTGCCCTTTCTCAGCAAGATTTTTCGGCAGGATTTCAACAGAATCCAGTAAAACTTCTGAAGAAAATTTTAAAATATCAAAGAACAATGTTTAAACTTGCATATTATGGGTACCTTGGGGGTATTTGAGGGTGTTGAATCCATTTATGCATTCAAAAACACAATTTGAACAACAACAACAACAAAATGAAATTTATAAAAAATGTAATCATTGGATTCTGGTTAAAATCTCACCAAACGAAGAAAATCGTCGAATTTTTAGACTTGTCTGTTGTAATATGCCTAACACTAATTTTTTTTTATAATCCATTGTGGAGGAAATGTTATAATATATATAACATGATGTCATCAACTTACACTATTTTTTTCCCAAAAGGAAAAAAAAAACTTGTAACTCAGTATTCATTTAGATTCAAAGTTAAAATGCCTCTTTACAACCTTCATACTAAGTATCAACTAGGTTCCTTCTCTCAAGACCACCTAACAATACTTAATAATAGTCAACAACAAAATTTAGTAACATTAATCACAACTATCATATCTAGCAAGTATAGACATTCTACATGTCTATACTACCTCAAAAATACTGTAACATACAATCATCCAAGCTAGAAGGACAAAATACAATTGAAAAGATCCCACTTCATAGCTCTTAATATACAAAGCAAGATCCTTTAGAAATCATAATGAAATCATAAAGTTCAGAAAAGTAGTCTTTTAGGAGCACCAACAACGTTTTTTGAGAGTCCATCTACCACAATATTAAAATGTTGATATATATGTTTATAAGATAAAACATTGAAAGAATCCTAAAGGTTCCTAATCCTTGAACACCAATGTTCCAAAACTGCAACCTGTAGAGAATATTTACATGCTTCCCAATCCACAATCATTGTAGAGTCTCCTAAAACTTGTAGAGACATGATACCTCTATCATAAGTAACTTTAAGGAGACCCTAACAAGCCAATAAATTAGATCTGGTATTAGTACCTTCTCCACAACCCATCCATAAAAGAAAGTGGTGACTACAAGATAACTTAATCAGCATACCACCTCCACATAAATCCAACTATGCAACACCATAAAAAAAACCAACAATGATCTCTTCTCATATAGTTACTGGCTCCCTACAAATTCTGGTCTTCTTAAGCTTTTGCCCTTTAAAAAATTCTTTGAAAAAACCCATAATTTAAAAACTAACAACTAAAGAATTTTGGGGCTGATCTTCAAATATAGAAAAAATCTTTGCTCTCCAGATACCCTAGCAAACAAAGGAAGGAAGTTCTTTAACATGTGGAGCAATTTTTATCCATGATTCCAGATTCTCATCAAAAGAGGATGAACTACATCTCATAGTAAGTTTGATACCGTTAATAACTTATTTTCATACTTCTTTTGTAAAATCACAATGAACAAAGAGATGATTGATAGACTCTTCATCTTTTTTACATAAAACACAAAAGTTTGGACCAAATCTACCTCTTTTGATGAGATTATCCTAAGTCATAATGCGATTTTCCATACACAACCAAGTAAATCATTATGTTTTCAAAGAGATATTCCATCTCCATATTCTATTTTTTTTACCATTTCTTCACATAATCAATAGTAGAATTATAAATAACATCATATGTTAACTTTGCACTGACCTGTCCATTTGCTCCATTCCATGACCACACAATTTCATCCTGCTAATCTGAAAATCTGATGCCAATGCAATTTAAACTAGCTCCATAACCATTTCATGCACCGATAAGTTCACCAACTAGACCCAGATCATCTACAAGCATCTAATATGAAGAAGGGTTCTCCTCATAAGCTGATTTTTTCACATGAGCTAATAGATAATAACCATTTTCTACAAGTTAAGCAATGAGGGGTTGGAATAGTTTAAAGAAAAGGTGTCCCTCCAAAAAAGGATTTATACCAAGAAGTACCCATGTTTCATTCCTAATTCTCCAGGACAATCTGCAAGATCTCATCCAAGGATAAGAGCTATCAAATCCCTTCCAGAAATTTGAAGCATTAGAAATAGATTTGTTTGGAGCTCTAATCCATTCAATAATAGATTTTTTCTTCAAATATTTAGATTTAAGAACTTCACTCCATAGTCTCGATCCAAAAATACCCCTCCATGGACTTCTAAGACTTAGTGCAATACTAAACCACAAAATATGTTTTATACCCCATCCCCCCATTTTCTTTGGCAAGGAGATCTTTTCCCAGTTCACCAGATGAATTCTTTCCTTATTTACATTCCTTGACCATAGAAAATGCATTATTATTTTCCTCAGAGTATGTAAAATGGACATAGGAATCTTAGCTAAATAATGCCAGTATACTAGAATGATTTCCAGTACTGACATGACTAAGTTCAATCTCCCCCCATAGAGAGCCACTTAAAGTACCAACATTCAATCTTTTTTTCCACTTTCCTCACAAGCCAGAACCAATCTTCTTCCAAATAATTATTTGGTTTAAGGAAATAACCGAAATACTTGAACCCAACCTCAATCGACATACTTTTAAATGGAAAAAAATGATAAAATGTGTTCCAACACATCCTCATTAAGGTCATTCTGTAGAAAGTTTGGCTTACAAACATTGACCTCCATACTAGATGCTTCACAAAACAACTTTATTATTTCATGGAATGTTTCCAACTCTTCTGATGAACCATTCCCCCAAAAACATACATCATCCACAAAAAATATGAGAGATCTAGTGAATAGATCAAACTTTAACTCCTTGAGTCTCTTTTCAAACTTTTCCTTCCCAATGAGCCTACTCAAACCTTCTATCAGCAAAAGAAACATAATAGGGGATAACATAAAACCTTATCTAATCCCTCTAGGTATATTAAAAAAAATTGGAAGGAGATCCATTTACTAACACTGCAAATCTTGTCGAAGTATCACACATCGTAATCTAGCCTGTAACCTCTAAGGGAAGCCCAATCTGTAATAGTACCAACCTCAAAAAAACCCAATCCACTCTATCATAAAGTTTTACCATATCCATTTTTAAAATCAGAGCATCTAATTTATTTGTATTAATAGTATGCAATTATTCTTGTGTAATCCCAATAACATCTATAATTTATCTATTTGATAAAAATCCAAATTATTCTTTGGACATAATCTCAACCAACTTTGGTTTAACTTTGTTTGAGGTTACTTTAGTGATTATCTTATAGATCACATCTCATAGAGATATCTGTCTATAATAATTAAAACTCTCCGGCTTAGAACTTTTTGGAATAAGGGATATAAAGGTAGAGTTAAGGGAGCCCAAAACAATACCTTTAATTCTAGATTCTTAGACTACCTCCAACAAGTCTTCCCTGAGAAGATAAAAAAAATCAATAAAGAACTCAACAGTCCAACCATTACGGTTAGGACTTTTTGACTTTGCAACTTTTTTAAGACAAGTTCAATTTCTTCCAAAAACATTTCTCTACCTACCTTGCGACCTTCCTCATGAGAGAATACAATAGGATAATTATAAATTACCTGTAGTTGACATGATATGTTTGAATGAGTAGGATATTTATAAATATCCACAAAATGAACTACTATTGTTTTCTTTAACCCCTTCTAAGAATTTATCAGAATCCCTTGTTTATCTTTCATATCTCAGAATTTTAAATTTCTTGGCTCCCTAATGAGATAAAATAAGTAGAGAAGAGTTTATATATCTCCTCTTTAGCATACATCAATTCTTGTTTTAATTTTGATTTCTTCTCCTTCTCCCACTAAACAACCACAGTTTTCAGTCCTTTTAATTTTTCAACCAATCTTTGCATAGCAGAATTCCTAGCTATCTTCAAATTAGATTGTTAATAAGTTTTAACCACATTAATAAAATCCTCCTCCTCAAGCAATGCATGATCAAACTTAAAAGGGGAATTCTGAAAAACTTTGATCTATCTCAATTTGTAAACATATAGGTTGGTGATCCAAACTACCAGAGTTAACATTCCATGATCTATATTTATGCGTGGAATTACATAATTCTTCTGAGATGAAGAATCTATCAAGTCTTTTGGCCACCCTTGCCTCCTCTGATCTCCCTTTTCTCCAAGTAGGAGTCAGAGTAGGGGGAGGCACATCGATCATATTAGCTTCCTGAAAAAAACTAGTGAAAATAATCAAACAAAGGATCCAAGAGAGGATAATAACCCCAAATTTCACAAGCCGATAATGTCAAGTTGATATACCCCCAAGGATTATAAAGGAATCCTTCAAAATACCACTAGACCCAACTCTATCCTAAAAAACCTGCCTATTAGCATAAAGAGCTTAACAATTGATAATCTTTACCAGCTTATCCAGACCGTGAATCATGGCTTCTAGCATAATTCCTACATATGTAACATAGGTTTTACAATCAACCACTTAAGGATTCCACATGGTGAGTAACCCTCCAAAGAGCCCGTCAACATCAATAGAGCAATAACCCCAACATGGAAAGATTTAAAAAAAGAACTTCACATGCTTTTAAACCTGGACACATCATCTCTTAAATCAATGCGACATTCAAATGAATAGTACCAAAACATATTTTGAGGGCATTATGCTTGAGAGTGCCCCCTACCCCACGAATATTGTAGGATGTCAAAATAATTAACAAATAAACTCCAAGGGCTCATTTTCTCTAAGGACCCTATGAACATAAAAAACACCAACAGATGGAGAAGAAGACTCTACAAAAACCAGTTGAGATGAATTGGGAATTTAATATATGTTTTGAACACCATTGCCACCTAGATTCAAAACCTTTCTATTCACTTTGTCTTTCTTCGACCTTTTTTTTTATCTGAATCATAATGTTTTGGCATCAGATTGCAGAAATAGAAGAAACATCATATTTTGAAGGCTTATCCAAAAAAACAGTTAATGAGTTCTTCATAAGAATATCCCTATAGGATGGAAAGAGGGATGAGGAAGTTGTGGCGCCATATTTCTGCATATTACAATCTTACAACCAGATTAAATGAGGAAATTATCCCCTCTGAAACCTTATGTGAGTTGGGAAGGACTTAAGAGTCTCAGTCCTCACCCCAAAATTTTCATGAAAGCTCGACCTAGCCCCCAACCCCAAGGGATCACCACTAGAAGTGTCTGACACTAACTTAGAGGACACCAAATCTCCTTTTCTAACATCAATATTTAGAGTCCCCCCTTCAATAGATTCGGAAGTGAAGAAACCTTCTAAACATAATGGTCTACCACCAAGGACCCATGAGAAACATAAATCACTCCACCTTTTGGAACATCCACATCTTCATTTGGAACAACACCGGATAAACCCAAACTTGAAATCAATTCAGTACATTAGACATAAACTGACCAAGGGGATGATTGGTAGAAAGGTTACTATAAAAATTTGAAGAAAAACTAAGCCCATTTACAAGAATAGACCCTTTATTACTATCTTTAATCTCCTTTATATAGTTAAGTTCTTTTGAAGAAACAAAACTATAAAAAGATGAAAAAAGGGTTTCAAGCTTATTCATAAAAGGAAAAGAGTCTTCCTCTAGAAATAGGCCAGGTAACCCCCCTGAGTTTGCAACATCAACAACATCCTCGTAATCGTTACTCCCTTTTTGTTCTGGAGCAAGTGGAACCTTTTCTGACATCAAGCTTGTCTCTACAAAGATGTCACTAGAAACCCTTGGACATTTATTCTTGATATGGCCATTCTTTCTACATTTATGGCATTTGAAAGGCACTTTCAAATAATATAGTCACTGAATAAAGGATTAGTTCCCCCACTTGATCTCAATATCAGCTAGTAAACCCCCAAACACATCGAATTCCACCAAAACCTACGACGTCCTCTTATCCACCCCCTAATAACATCTCATCTTCCAGAAAGACAAACTTCCCAACTGTGTTTGTCAATTCTATGAAAACAAGCATAGTCCACAAATAGAAGCAACACCCACAAATGTCTCTTCACCACTTTTTCTTTTAGGGAATTACAATCCGAATGCCACTGACTAAGGACCAAAGAGCCCTTCCTAATCACCTAAGTTCTCATTAAAATCTTAGGAATGTCCTCCTCCACCAGGAACTTGAAGCATAACCACCCATTGACAAAAAAAAACTGAACTTTGGGCAATAACCCAACAGAGGTTTCCATTCATGTCTAATCCACGTCATAATCTCGAGCCTATTCAAGGAGATATATTCTAATCACCCCACCAAAGCCCTCAAAGTCAACCACTCCACCTATCTGTATAAACATCCTTTCCAAGAGTCATGCAAGCTCTATTAGAACTAACTTTGAAAGCTTTATGGGTTCATCTAGCCTTAGCACAAAGACCAGTAAACCTCTTTACCTTCCCCTCTAGAACAAAATTAGGACTATGACTTGCCAAACCTAATCCATCACCGGACAAAACCGTCTTCTTTTTTCCAGAAACGACTATTGAAATCCTCAGAGCAGAGACTGGATCACCTATGTTAGACACATCAACAACTCTCTAGAAGTTCGCCTCTCCTTTCTTAATACTATCCATGATACTATCTGGCCCACCTTTGTGAGGAATAGAAACATGGGGTAAAACACTAGATAAATTATAATGTCAAGTAATTGCCCCACTTAGATCTGTCTTACCAAATGACGGGGAAAATACTTCTTTACCTGTACCACACATTTCCTCTGTAGTTTTGACAATGCTACCAAGTGACCACTCCTCCTCCTCATCTGACCAGGATATGGTTGCTTCCTCCATCAATATGGATGGATCAACTAGAGCAACGTAAATAGAGATGAGGCTAAACCGACTACACGTGGACAAAAACCCTACAAAACCCCACCTAAAGTCCCCTCCACCGATCTCATCCGTGAACCTACTTACACTACTTATAATAAATAATAATAGTAATACTTTATATTAATGAAATACAAATAAAAATACATCTATATATATAATTTACATTTCATATAAATATTACTTGGAAAAAATATTCATATATATATAAATAATATTTAAATAAGTCCTCCGGATCGCCGCTCAAGTTGTCGGCGCCCTGCCCTACGTAGGGTTTTGCTTGTGCTTGAGCCGCCTCAGGCCGCCCCCATGGCTGCACCTGGGGGAGGGCTCTCCCCTCCCTCTGCTCCTGCCTCCATCGAAGAAGCTTTCAGAAGGTTACTAAGGTCACTTGGAATCAAACCGGTGGCCCCTTCCATCCCGAAGTTCATCAAGAAACTTGATGCAGTCCCTGAAATTGACCTTCCGAGTGAACAACCCGTCAAGATCGCTCTAGCTCTGGTTGAGCGAGGATTGGTAGGCCAGTTCATGGGGATATGGCCCTCAACAAGAACCACAGACAATTGGATCCAAAGGAATTGGAGGCCTCAACTCAAGAACAGTGTTACCTGCTACCCGGTTGGACGAGGGTTCTTCATTTTTTAATTCATAGCCAAAGAAGACCGAGATCTTATCTTTAGAAGCGGCCCATACTTCATGGGTACCCAAGGGCTGTATCTCAATAGATGGACTCCAGATTTCAATGCTGAAGTTGATGTTCCGAAGGAAGTTCGAGTGTGGGTAAGGCTTCCAAACCTCCCAGTTCACTGTTGGAACATAAAAATCCTAGAAAAAGTTGGGAATGCTCTTGGGAGATACATTGATAAAGCTGAAAACAAGGGCCAATACTCTTGTGCCAAAATCTGTGTAGAGGTCGATCTTGAAGCAGGGCTGCCTGAGGCAGTTAAACTAAAAGTTGGAGATTGGCACCATTACCAAAAGTCGGATTATGAACAGCTACCGTTCAAGTGCCGTCACTATCATGAACATGGACATTTCCAGAGAAACTGCCCCAAAATACAGTCTCCTGAAGAGGGAGAAGGATGGCAAAAAGTTAAGAAAGGGAAAACAACTACCAAAAACCAGGAAAAAAAGGCTGCAGGCGATATGCAGAACCAACCGTCAAGCTCAAATAAATCTAACCAGGAAGCCACAAAAGTTGCACCAATCGTTATTCAAAATGATGAGGAACCACAGAAGATCAGAGACCCAGTTGGAAAAGACCCAACTTCTGCAAGCATTGAAGGAAATCAAACGAAAAATCAGCCTAGTAGTAAAGAGGTAGAGTCCCAGGTTGCAGATCCGTTGGAGCCTGGGGAAATACCCCAACCCGATCCAGAAGTTTTGACGGTTGTTGAGGCCCCCGGAACCTCCAAAGAAGCAAATGAACCCCTTGCTTCTATAAATGGATCCAGGTGAAGAAACAGATGAGGGTGCCTCATCAAGCAGTCTGCATGCTATTCCCATCAAAAACCCAAGAGGGAGGAAATCAAAAAAGAAGAAAAGAGAGGAAGCAACATACCTAGCCGTCCTTGAAGGATCGCAAAAAACTCTAAAAGGCATTATGCACACCAGATCTAAAAAAGGAACAACACCGGCCTCAAAAGGGGCCAATCCCACCTCCCATAGTACTTAATGCGGTACATTTCCTGGAATTGCAGAGGACTAGGATCTACTCTAAAAGAAGAAGCAATGAAAGACCTGGTTCGAATTCATAAACCTGAGATTCTGCTAGTCCAGGAAACAAAAATGGAGGAAACTGCTATCCTCCAAGCTGGGAAAAAGTTCTGGAAAAAAGGTCCTAGGATTGGCAACAACTCCAGAGGTGCTTCTGGAGGCATTGCCACCTTTTGGGACTCCACTCTGTATGACCTTGAAGCTGAGGAACGTGCGCTGCATTGGGTTTTCACAAAGCTCATCCACAAACTATCTGGACGAATTGTAAGTTTGTTCAACCTCTATGTCCCCGTCTTGCATCCGGGAAAAAAATATTGATGGAATACGTTAGAGTCCTTTCTTAACTTGCAGCATTTAGAAAATATCATTGTAGCAGGCGACTTGAATGTCACCCTTGCTGCGAATGAGAAAAAAGGAGGCACGTCGGTCAGAGATCCATCGAGGGAATGGGTTGAAGATATCATCCTCGGATGGGATCTGATTGATATAAATCTTGTCAAAGGAAAGTTTACTTGGACTAATAAGAGAATTGGACCTGGTCATGTTGCAACCCGGCTTGATAGGTTCCTAGTTCACTCCTCCTTTCTCTCCATGGGCCTCTTAGCCTCTTCCAAAATCCTCCCTCACTGTACCTCCGATCATAAGCCCATCCTTCTTGAGTTGGCTCTAGATCAAGACCATGGCCCGATTCCCTTCCGTTTTAGTCCGCTCTGGATCCAACATGAGGAATTTTTGCAAGTAGTTTCCGAATCCTAGGAAACCCAAATAAAAGGATCGTCGTCCTTCATCTGGGAAGCAAAAATAAAGAGGCTAAAATATGACCTGAAAGATTGGGCAAGGCTCATTACCTCTCCCATATCAAGAAGGAAAATAGCTCAAGCCGAGCTGGAAACTCACCAAATCCACATGGACACCTCTCCCGTTTCAGAATGCCTCCTAAGAAAGGAAGAGATCCATCAGAAAACCTACTTCTCAGCCTGCAGGCTGGAAGAAGAATATTGGAGGCAAAAATCCCGACATCTCTGGCTCTTAAGTGGGGACAAAAACACAAAGTACTTCCATAAGCAGGCCGAGGCTAGAAAGAACTACAAAGCGGTCTCTGAAATAAATTTTCAAGGAAGGTCTGATCAAAGACTTTCAGGGCCTAAAGCAGGCAGCCGTGGCTACTTTCAAAGAGCTATTCACAGCTCCCATAGAGGAACCACTTGACACCTCCTCCCACCCGTTTGACCTCATTCTTCATCTTATCAAGCCTGAGGAAAATAGCTTTCTTACCGCTCCAGTCACCATGAAGGAGGTTAAAGGTGCCCTCTCGATTATGAAACCAGACAGCGCCCCTGGTCCTGACGGTTTCACAACAAGATTCTTCACTTGCTGCTGGTCAATAACCAAGTTTGATCTCTTAAAAATGATCCGGTATTCTCAAAAGGTCAACAAACTGGGAGGCAGCACCAATTCTTCCTTCCTTGCTCTGATCCCGAAAGAAAAAGGTGCCACCACCTTCAATCGATTCAAGCCGATCTCTTTGTGCAACACAGGGTACAAGATTATAACCAAGATTATAGCCACCAGGCTTAAAAGAATTCTACCTAGGATCATCCCGGAAAATCAAGGAGGATTCATCAAAGGAAGGAAAATCCTCGACAACATCATTCTCGTCCAAGAAGCAATTCATTCAAGCTATCAACTCAATGAGAAATGTATGGTCCTTAAACTTGATTTAGCTAATGCTTTTGACCGTGTTAGGCATGATTTTCTGTTTGAAGTTATGGCAAAATTTGGCTTCTCACTCGCCTTTATAAGCCGGATCAAAGGATGTGTGGGTGATCCGTGGATAGCCCCTCTAGTTAATGGAAGGCCCACAAGTTTCTTCAAAGCCTCTAGAGGTTTAAGGCAGGGCTGCCCGCTATTCCCTCTCCTCTATGCCATTCAAGCGTCAATGCTCAGCTTTCAACTTAATCTTAGTCAGGAAATCCATATGCTTCCAGGTCTAAGAATAGCGAATAATGTTCGGGACATAAACCATGCTCAATTTGCAGATGACACTCTACTGTTAGGGGGAGCAAACATCCATTCAGCTGAACAATTTAAACAAGAGCTGGATTAATACAAAGAGGTGTCCAAAAGTAAAATAAATTTCCAAAAAAGCAAAATCTTCAGCTGGAAGTGCTCAGCAAGAGAGCTAAGGGAAATAGCTAGAATGCTTGGGATGGAAGGCACGATGGACTGGGATAACTTCATTTACCTAGGCATCCCCATTTGCAAAACCAAAACCAAACCAGCAAAATGGGAGCCTATTTTAGACAAACTTAAAGTCAAAATTCAAAGATGGAGCGCCAACTGGCTCAATCTAGCAGGGAAGACTATTCTTATAAAAGTTGTACTAAACAACATGCCAATTTACCAATCTTCAATTATGCTCGCCCCAGGTTCAGTAATTCGAAAGATAGAAGGACTACTCAGAAAATTCATTTGGGAAGGGGGTAAAGGGAACGAAAAGAAACTCCACCTTGTCAGTTGGGATAAGATCCAAAAACCTCGTGATGAAGGAGGGCTTCAAGTGCGGAGTTTATCTATCCAAAATCTGGCTTTAGGAGCTAAGTTGCTCTGGCAGATGATCACAGGGAAAGAAAGCTGGAGCAAGGAAGTTCTCCGCAAAAAATATTTCCCTGGAACAAGGAAGAGGTGCCTGGACACACAACCCCCACTAAGAAATGGTTCTCCAGTTTATAACTTATGTATTAAAGCGCTGGATCCGTTCAAAAGGAATCTATATTGGATACCTGGGAATGGGAAAACAATCAAAGTTTGGGAAGACTCCATCCTGGGAGAAACTCCACTTGGGCTATGCATGGAAGTGGACAACATCAAACACTGGCTATTGGATAAAGGAGCCACCTCGTTGTGGGATCTGTCAACTTGGGAAGACAACAACTGGATTGGATGGGATCTTGGCGACCTTCCCCCTGAACTAAACACATAAGCTGAAATTCTAACTAACCTCCTCCAAGGCAAATCTCCAATTAAAGAAGAAATCAGAGATAGAAGAGGGTGGGGAAACAATTCAGGAAATTATTCAACCTCAGAAGGTTACAAGAACATCCAAGCAATCCCTTATGCTGCTCCCAATCCTGTGGTCTGGAAGTTTCTTTGGTCAAAATCCTTCATCCCGAAAATTGACATATTTTGTTGGATGCTGGCCCACAAAAGCATTCTTTCAGGAGAAAACCTAAAGAAAAGAGGTATGGAAGGCCCAACTCGATGCCCTCTCTACAAAAACGAGGAAGAAACCTCAGATCACATCATCCTTGGATGTCAATTCTCCAAAGAGGTGTGGATAGAAGCCATGAGACTAAATCCTGGCATCAATCTACCAGACACTATCCAGGGTCTTCTCTCAAATTGGATGAATCTTTCACTGTTTCAGCTGGCCAAGAAAACTCTGCTCCAAACGGCCTGGAAATGGCTTCCAAAAGCCATCTGCTAGAAAATCTGGATCGAAAGAAACAATCGAATCTTTAGGGATCAAGAAAATCAACCCTCTAAAATCGCAATCCAAGCAAGAGCAATACTAGGGGAAGCTCTGGATCACAACCTTTCCTTGAAAGACACTATTCAATTGCTGCCTGAAGAGTCACAATGGTTAAGCATGATAGTTTCCAATCTTCAGAACCGAACCTTGCCAAATCAACCTCAGTCTGCTCAATGGGAAATTAGGCTTGATGAACTTGATTTCATCAGCTGGAAATCTTCTCTGAACGAACCATGCCTCTTCTTCGACGGAGCTTCAAAGGGTAACCCAGGCTTAGCTAGTGGGGGTGGAGTGATCATCTCAGCTAATGTAAATGTGCTCAGTAATTACTCTTGGGGCCTTGGTATTGACTCAAATAATATAGCTGAATTTTGTGGACTCCTGTAAGGATTAAGGATTGCGCTATCCAAAGGAATTGCCAAGCTGTTGGTCTTTGGTGATTCAAGACTGCTGATTCATGCTCTAATAAGAAAGAAGCGTCCCTCTCAACTTAAACTGGCACAAATTTACCAGAAAATTCGACTTCTAAGTAAAAAATTTCAAACCATTAGATTCTTCCATGTGCTTCAGGGGCTAAACTCTCTGGCAGACAAAGAAGCCAATCGTGGGACTCTCTTGGGCAGAGGTATCTTAATCAAAGATGGAGTTGAACTTTGATGTGACATCCCCTAGCTGTAGCAGATTCAAGATCAAAAGCCAGCGATTCCATTTGCTCAGCAGAGCACCTGTGAACCATGTTTTTTCTCCAGCTCCTGTCATTGCCAGAAAATCTCTACAAAATCTCAGCCGATCAGGGTCTTCTCGTGACTATGTTTCCCTCCCGTTTTGTTACTTATTAAATGCATTTCTCCTCCTTCTTTACAACAACGAAGTTGAAGTTTCTATGGATAGAATACCAAGTGAAGAACCAGGAAATAGATATCGCTGCGCGGCCAAGGAGAATCCTTCCTATTCTCTGTCAAATCCAGCTTTGCTCTCTCTCCACTATCTGAACCAGGCAAAGGATATTAGCTGCTCGCAATGGCCTCACATGGATCTTCCTCAGACTCCGGTCCATCTATGGAAGAAAGGATTGAATCGTTGGAGAACACAATGGGGAGGCTCAGAGCACGTGTGGATAAACAAGACAAGCTCCTGCAAGCGACCAACCAAGCATGAGAGCAAACCTGGGACATCCTCAACGAAGATATCAGGAAGCTTCGAGCAGATCACTCGGCCTCAACAGAGAACTTGGAAGACTTCAAAGAAGAGACTCATACCAATTTCAAGGACGTTGCAAATACCCAAGGAGGCTTTGGGAAATGCAGAAGTGCTCTGGAAACTGCTGTCTCTAATCTGATTGCCAAACTTGGCAAATGAAAAGCACAATGCTGGAAGTATGAAGTCCCTTATTTTCAAGCTGCGTCCCTCTCTTAAGATCGACCCTCATTTCTTTGCCTCTTTAAATTATTGTAATCAATCCGTTGGGATGCTTTGGATACCTAGATCCATTTTGAAATAGAATCTAGCTTAGCTATGAAGCTCTGTAACTCTGTCAAAGCCTTTGGTAGCTGTTTTACTGGAATCAATATATTCTATCCCTATGTTTTAGTCAAAAAAAATTTAAATAAAAATAAAACTATTATATATATAGTTATTATAATGTAAATAAAATTTTTAAACATACTCAAACTTTGTTTTTACATTTTTATATATCTTATAATAAACCAATAATAAAAATATTTACAAAATAAATATCTGTCAACATTTAATAAATTATATATTAAAGTAAATGAGTAGCTACTAACAATATTTTAAGTGCCTAATTATGACATTATAAATATAAAATAATTATTAAAAACATATCAAAATCAATGCACATCACATTAAAATATAAAAGAAATATTAAAATCATATCAAAATGAATGCTCATCATGATAGAGCTTACCTTACGAAAATGTTCATATCAATGTTAGGTTAATTGTCACACGTGTATTATGATGGATATCCTACCAACCAACGGATTAACTAAAAAAGTAGGAGGCGTACAATCTCATTATATTTACATAACAAGCATGTTTCACGCTAACAAACAAACAATCTTGATTTTCGACATGGATGTGATTCCTGAATCCTCCCTTCTCACACAAATATTATGCACATATATGTGGTTTTTTTTTTAATTGTTTTATACTTGATGACATGTTTTTTTTGGGCACTTTGATTATACCCAGAATTGGAAAGTCTCTGGCCATATGTATGTGTTTCGGATTTTATGTCTTTATAATATTTATTTTGGAGATGTTTTAATATGTATTGATTTTTTTCTTTTTGATTCAATTATTAATAGATGTGGTTTTTTATCAATAAACTTATTTTTTTTAATACTGGTTTATTTTAAAAGTTACAAGGTGGATAAAAGTTTAATTTTTATTTTCGAGTCGGTTAAAATGAGTGAAATATGAAAATGTTTCAAATTTTAATATAATTTTAAATCCATAAATTATAATAAAATTAAATTTTAAGGGTTACCATTATTCTATATAACAAAGATAAATTATAAAAAATAAAAAATATATACTTATAATAATATATATTAAAAATTAATTTTTATGAATCACAATTAGCTACCAAAATAAATTATAAAAAATTAAAGATATATAATTTTGATGATAATAATATATATCATATTATTAAGTGCCATATGAAGTTTTTAAAATTTTATATTTGTAATATATAATTAGAAGTGTAACTTTGTTAGTAAGACAACACTACTATGTGATGATAAAGTTTATTAATCAATGTCATAGATCAAAGTTTTAAAAACCTAGATTAAATTTTGTCATACTAAGCTTTGACCACTAACTTGCTAGTAAAGTTGTTGTTGATGCTCATAATAGTAACCACAAAGATTTGTAGAAGACAAATAATGATAATGCTAAAGAAGTTGGAAAGAGCAAAACTCTTTCCTCTTGGTCTTTCAATTTCTTTCCCTAGCTCCCAAACATGTGGGGTTGCTAAGCAGAGGATTTGAGGGTTAGGCCTTTTATGACGCTCCCTTGAATTTGGGAGAGTGAATAATTAGGATGGATGAACTAAAGTGTATTTTTTGCAAGGAAAATCTTGTGGCACCACCCCCTCTTTTCTAGAATATCCAAATGGAAGGCAATTAACTACCAACCATGAAAGGGACTCATAACATTTTTTTTCTAGGGAAAACAATATCACAGTCCATCAATTTTTATTAATATAAAATTTTGAACCATATTGTTCATAGGTCACAAAAAACCGTACATAAACCAACAACATTTTCATTATGACTATTGTACATAAAAACCTTCATGTTGACTTGTCATGTTACCATAACATCACTGTAAAAACTTTTACATAACCAAAAAATATAGAAAGAAAACAACCCCTACCCTGCCTCATGGGCATATATTTGCCTTTAATGGTTTGGGATCCACCTCCTTAATTGCATCTTTGTCAACCTGCTAGAGTAAAGCTTAGTTGTAGGCTGTGCTTTGATAAGAAAACCGCCTGTGTATTCTGCTCCTAACCTAGCGAGACTCAACCAAAGGCATCAATGTGAAATCTACCATGAAACAATATGCTTAAATTGGATTAACTAACCCATTGCGATATATTTGAGATACTATTAGGAAAACTTGCGATTTTTTTTTTGTTTTCTAGTTTTTTTTACTCTAGTGTGGTTAATGAAGGTACAAGTTAGTCAATTATGTAGGAGGCGCTAATGGGTACTTTGGAATATATAACGGCTCATTTGGCACCCGTGATAGTCTCTTCCTACATTTTTTTCTTTGCTAGAAGCTAATCAAGTTAAGGTTTCCAATAATGTAATTTATTGGAGGAATACCTTTCATTGAGAAAAAAAAATGAAGCGTTGAGACCATCCTTATAGATTTTCTTTTGTTTTGAACCTTTTTTTTTTGGCAATTGTGTTTAAAAGTCTAATTGCTTTTTTATCCATTAGTATATATAGTGGATTGAGAGAGAAGCATATGATAATGAGACTAGATACAAGTCTTAGGCAATTTTGATGGAAAAAATTTACCCCTGTGAGCAAATCATTAAAAACGATATCTTCAAATTAAATTATGATTAATAATTAATCCATGCAATTTATTATTTAACCTTTTTAGATAATAATATTTAAAAATATATGTTGATCATCATTAGTAAAATAAGTCAAACCAAGATAAAGAGAATTATCCCATAGTAGATTAATAAAACCGTTGCTTTTCCTTAAAACCATCACTCTACTTACAGATCTATATTATTTATAAATATTCATATATGAATAAAAAACAAAAAACTAATACCTAAAAAACTAATTAGACTTTATGCTTGATTGTAAATTGTGTTTAAGCAAAAGTATTCCTTAAGAAGCTTTTTTGAAAATGAAAGTCAAGACCTTTAATGCAAAGCAATTGCTTAAGAAACTCCCTTGAAAATGAAAATCAAGACTTTTAATGATCTTGTGTAGGATTCAAGGGTCATGGCACAAATGTGATATTATAAGTAAATTGATTGGAATTATGTAAGATCAAAGTTATGACAAAATAAAACTTACAAAGCAACCCCATTTATTTACATAGGACACTACCTATTTAGGGGAAATCCTTTAAAGACTTATCCAAATTCTATGAATGGTGCTTGGAGTAGGTGCACACATAGGACTCCACCTATTTAGGGGAGTCCTCTAAAGGCTTATCCAAAATTCCATGAAAGGAAGACTTATTCAAACACTACGGCAAAACCTCTCAAAACTTATTCAAATTATGTGAATAGGTTTGAGGTAGTTGGATTTGACCTCATAACCTCTCTTACTATTAATATTTCTATATTGGAGAAAATCCAAGAAAAATTTATTCAAATTATTATTTAGCTAGTCAAAAAATCCAAAGAAGGCTTATTCAAACACTCGGGCAAAACCTCTCAAAACTTATTCAAATTATGTGAATGGGTTTGAGGTAGTTGGATTTGACCTCATAACCTCTCTTACTATTATTATTTCTATATTAGAAAAAAACCATGAAAAAATTATTCAAATTCTATTAAAAATATTTAAAATAAATAAATTTAACCTAGTACCTTCTTTCATTATTATAATTTATAAATAACTAATCGAATTACTTAAATTAACTTAACTTATCCTTAAAAATGTCTATTAACAATTCTAAAATAACTTCTCAAAACACTATATTTAATAACCTAAGCACAAAATATATCACATAAAATTACTTCCAAAAATATTATATTCAACCTATCTCATTAAGCTTATATTTCATAAAAAACTGTGTTCATGTTTTCCAAATGTACATTGATATATTTCAGAGAGAGCTTTTTCCCGCCTTTGGCTTCGATTTTTTGTGAAAGATATGAATCCTCTCGAAATGTAGGGAGTGCGTGAATAGGTAGGGGTTAGATTTTGTTCCTCAAACCTGGGTAATCATGTGCACGATTTGATATGATTGCTATGAGGAATAATATATTAAAAGAATTCATTAAAGATAAAACGTTATGTGGCTCTTTTTTCAATAATAGTTTAACAATATCCAAAAAAGAAAAAGGTAAAAACTATCCAAATCTTAAGTGGAACCAAAGACAAAAATAAGTACAATGAAGGAGGCCGTCCAAAAGATTTGGTTTAAGCAATCTTCACTGGAATATATATATAGAAATAAGTACAATGGAGGAGGCCATGCAAAAGATTTGATTGATTTAATATTGACAATGGTGTTGTGTAATTTTTTTTTTCAAATTAAGTAGAGTTTATGTCATTGTTCATGTTGGATGAGAGAATAAGATATTCATTAGTATAGATTTATTTAAAAAAGATTTATCAAACATCGAAAGAGATGAAATTTCTAAAGATACACTTTTTTTAGAGTGAAAATGTTAAGGAAATGTGCAATTCAATGTTTATGGCTTTAGTTTATCTAATTTATGTTGTTTTATATATATGAATTTTAAATAATTTAAATTTAATTTAAGGAAACATGTTATTTTTAATAATATTTTTTTATAAAAAACACTTGTCAACTTTAGGATAAGCAGAGAAGAAGTTACACATCTCTCCCCAATTGGACTGTATAATGCACCTCTTCTGCAATAAATAAGATATTTCCACCAAATTTATACAATCTAATGATCTATCTATCCAAAAATAATAATTTAAAGTTGATTTGTTCTTATTTTTGATTATAATATAAAAAATAAAACAATTTAATTTAAATTTAAAAAACATGTAAATTTGAAAGTGATTTTTTTATTATTATAAAAAGGTAAAATAGTGAATTTTAAGAAGTGATACGTGCTGAACTTGGCATTGGGAAGTTGAAGCGATCCATGGATACATTCAATGACTTTGTGATTGGCATGGATGCCCAACCATTCATATATATTGCTTAGTACCTTCTAAGCAACAGCAAACCCCAGTGTGACCCACTTGGTTGGTGGCTTGCTTGCCTTGAAGCTCTTTTCAGCCGATTTTATAGGTGTCCATCATCATTCCCTTTGGTCCAAAGTTGAGTGCAGCATTTTATGTTTTTTTTGTCTTCTACTGGGCTTCTTCTTACATTCATTCTCCTATTAAAAAATTCATGGGTATGTAGAGAATGAGGCCCGCAGATGGGCTTTTCAATATCAGATGATAAATATTGGTTCGATGCTTCTATGATATTTGTTTACTTGCTCATTGATGCTTCCTAATAATCTTTGAGTTTTGTTTTGTTTTGGGTTCTATGATCCTGTCCAGACCAATACAGTCTGTGAAAGAGTTTTTGTAATCATGGGGTTATGTCCTACTTCTACCCAGTAAAAATAGAATTGTGTAGGCCGAGGGAGCTTAGTTGGTTGAGCTGTGAAGTTCATAATAGGATCTGTATTGCTTACTTCGAAGCTTAACGAGTCCCAGAGCTGGAATTGGGGTGTAATTTAGTATTTGTAGAACTGAACTACATGTGGGTTAACAGAAAACATCAATCTTGCCTTAGATGTTTTAAACTATTGTGTTGTTGATGTTTTTAACTAGTTTTTATCCTTTTTGTAATGGGCTTCTCCTGCAGCAGAGTGTTGAAAACAGCCTTGGATACCAAGAGCGAATGGTGCTCCTCTGTACAAGATTTGCCTTGGCTACCCAGAAGACCTCAGGCTGAATTACAGTAAATCAAGGTGCGAGCAACCATGGTTTTGAAACCTCCCAGTGATGGATTGGCAGCACTCGCCCAAGTTTCGCCCAGGTACTTAAAATATAGAAATTTCAATCTATGCATCCACAGGCAACAACAGAATACTATATTTATATTATAGTTCATTGTTCTTATGTTGTGTGCTACTCTGACAGGTTATCATATCATGGTGGGGAGAAGAAATCCATTGTTACCCGGAGCAATAGCTTCTCTCGGTTAGCAAACAGAACTGGAAATGATGACAAGGTACTTACTCTCTTATTCATTGATTCAAACTAAGGTTTAGACTCCATCCAACAGAATGGGATCCATCCTTGTTTAAGTCAATAACTGTTTTTTTTTTTTTTTAAATTTTCTGAAGGGTATTCAGAGACAAGAATTTCAAAGACCCACAACAGGGAATGCTCGCTCTCGAACGTCTTCATGCCGGGAAAGAATATTAAGCCTCGAGCAAGATGTATGATATTTGTTACTATTGTTTCTCTCTCTTTCTCTCTTGCTGCTTGCTAGAGTTGCTCACTACAACTAAATTCCAATCAGGGTTTTCCTTAATAGTTAGTAATTCAACTCTAATGTATAAAGCTCTGTGATTTGTTGATTTTGATTTTTAATTTTGAGCTGGAAAAGCTCGGCTTTCATACATCCGTGAACATATTAGGCACACATTTCTCACCATTTCTTGGGAGGTCTACACCTTCTTATAAACTTTAACCATTGCAGTTCAAGTACTGAAATTTGTTCTCATAGTGGTTCAAGTTGGGGTACTCCCCAGTTCATATCCCTCTATGGATTGGTAAATGGTAAAAATCCAATAGTTCACATGTGTGTGAGCTAATTGTTTTATATGAGCAATGTTCATTGTTGATTTATTCTGACTGTTCCCAATTTGTCCAGATTTTGGGTTATTTTCTTCTCTTCAATGTGATTGAAATTCTCCTTGGTATATATCTGAATGCAATAATTATCTGTAGCCAACGTCTAATGTCTATATTATTGACTATTTGTTCTTTTCAAATTGTAGGTTGATAGGCTACGCAGAACACTTAGGCATCAGGAGGATGTGCACAGAGCATTGGAAAGAGCCTTCACAAGACCTTTAGGAGTTCTCCCTCGTCTTCCATCATTTCTTCCTCAAAAGGTAAACTTAAAATCTGATGAACACAACAAGCTTTAGTAGGTGATTAAAATCATTGAATGAATGCCTTGAAGATCTAGTTTGCAAGCAGAATGTTTTAGTGGAAAGTTAGCATTTAGAATCGTGGATGAAACAAGATGGGCATATCTTTCGCTTCACTTATTCCTGTATGAGAGTTTTATTCTTGTCTTCAAATGATGGATTGCTTTCCCTCTCGTAAGGGAATCACAGATAAAAAAAGTTTTATAGAAAAACCTACAATGGATTGATAGGCAGAACTATTTGTAAGGGATGACTTTCTGCTCTAATTATAGGCCTTCACAAATATAAAGTGTGAGCTATTAAATTTCTCAAAATGGTTTTGTCTGAGTGGAGGTGTCTAGAATCTATTATACTGAAATATATTTGACAGATATGCTTTCTTGCTGGCCTCTTCAGACAAAGCAGCTTCTTGCAGAAGTAGCTCTGCTTGAGGAAGAAGTTGTTCACCTAGAGGAACAAATTGTACACATGAGACAAGGTATGTATCAGAATGAAGAGCATGCCTCATCATCCACAAAGCAGAAGGAACCTCTTGGAAATGCTGAACAATTGAAGGCAAAGAGAGTATTGCGTAGGTCTCCCTCATCGGGAGATTTATCTGATCATGTTAGGAAACAGGGAAAACAAGATTCTTTTGTAGGAAGTCTGCCTCATTCCATGAAAGGGATTTCACCGGATAGGAATCTTAGAACACTGAACAGAGTCCCAAGAACACATGATACGGCTTTGGAAACTGGAGGTTTTCATAGAAGACAACTGTCTCTGGGCTCTATACCAGACACCCAGAGCCTCTTCTATCTATCCCAGGCTATGAATGGTAGCCTTCATTTTTACAGGGGGCTTGAAGAAACAAAGGCATTAGAACTCTCAACAGAGCAAAGGAAATCAAGGATACCAGTTGTTAGCCATGAGAAAGAGAACCAGTTGCATTTGAAAGCTAAGAACCTACATGCTTTGCCTCCAGTCCCAAAAGGAAAGACCGGAGCTCAGAAACAAAGCTCACTCATTCGTACAGCTCTTATGGAGACACAGCCCCTAACACCAAAGAAAAAGGTACCAAATTTGGAATCCTGTATGATATCAAAAGACTTGCTTAAAGAACATACATTTTTTTTATGTGCACCTGCACTTTAAGAATATCATGAGTATTCATTTCAAGTTGTAAAGAACATAATTTTTTTTATGTGCACCTGCACTTCAAGAATATTATATGAGTATATATTGATTCAATTATGTATGATATTGTGATATCTGCCAGACACAGCATTCTCCAGTGATTACTCATTTTGGACCAACGAAACTGCCATCTCTGAATATTTTTGAAGATGGGAAAAGTACACAACAAAATAAGCTTTCTGAAGATATTGTAAAGTGCTTGATGAGTATTTTTTTGAAGCTAACAAGGCCATCGTTGGCAGCCAATAAGGAGACACCATCAATAGCTTCACGGTCAACTTTTTCAAGTGTAAGCCCAAAAAGCTATGGCTCGAGAAGCACTTTAAACTGTAAAATACCTATGGAATATTCAGAAGAAATACATTTCAAAGATCCTTATGGTGTTTGTTCTGAATCAACTCTGAGAGATATTGGTCCATACAAACATTTCCATGATATCTCTGCAGTCTCATTTGACTTGGATCGGCTCCCAAGCTGTGCTTCTTTATTCAGAAGATTGAGGTGTGTTTGTCACTTTATTGGAATATCATTAAACATCTCTTAAATGCTATTTGGCCAAATCGTTTACCTGTACTGATTCCTTTACTGTAAACAATCTAGATTATTTGTGTTGATCATTGAAAGGTCAATTAGAAGCCCTTACAAGGTTTCCATTCTCATTTAGTCATTTTTAGGTTTGGCCTAATTTATAAGTCTCTGCTTTTCAGATTTCTTGTGAGCAAACTATGTTCTGCAGATGTAAAGGGCTTGACATATCAGCAGAAGCTAGCCTTTTGGATCAACATTTACAATGCCTGCATGATGCATGTATGATGGTAACATAACCCCTGATTTACATGTATAGCTTCTTTTTATTGCTATCAAAACAAACTCATTAATGGGCTCTCCCAGTTTTTGTCTATTGCTTTCTAAACAGCTGATCTTCATTTTAGGATGCATCTTCTTGTGACTAATACAAATTTAAATTTTACACTCGAGAAACTTTAGGCCTTCCTTGAACATGGAATACCAAGCACCCCTCAGAAGGTTGTTTCACTCATGCGCGAGGTATGACGGCCAAAAATGAAGAATGCAATCAATTGACTTTATTGCTTTATTGCTCGTTTTCTATAGTAGTAGCTGCCTATATCAGAGGATGAACATTGAAGGCACTTTTTATAACTTATATAATGACAGGTTACCCTGCTTCTGCAATGGAAATAAGATTATGAAATAATTTGTAGAATTTCATATTGCCACTGTTTTGCAGTCATTTAATTTCTGTGTATACTGTGATGGGAGGGTTACAGGCAGTCCTTAATGTTGGAGGGAAGTCGATGAATGCATTGGCTATTGAACATTTCATACTTCGACCACCCTTTCACTCAAAAGATGTAAGTTTGTTTATGTAATAATTTTCCATTTCAGAAAAGACATTTTAAATTCTTCCAGTTATGTATCTAACGGACCTTCCCAAGTTGATTGAATGCTAGGCCTATTGGAAAAATGGAAAATCTGAAGAGGAGGCTATGATGCGGAGTGTTTATGGTTTAGAGTGGTCTGAACCATTGATTACCTTTGCATTGTGTTGTGGAAGTTGGTCTTCTCCTGCTGTAAGTAGTAGCTCTGCACCTGGGCTTATGTGTTGCGAATAAATCTGCCTATTAGTTCTGGAAATGAGTGTTAAAGAACATGCATGGTGTTCTGCTTGAGCCCTAAGCTTTACAGCTCAAAATTAAAATCAAATTAAAAGGCAACATATAAAGAAAAATAGTTGTCTAACTTGCATGGAATTGGATATGGGTTTGCTAGACTCTTTGAAAAGTCAATATCTAAATGTGCGAAAATGGCATATTTATAGACATAGAAAATTCAGATCTCTGCTCGAAATTGTTCTCATAAACTCAGAAATGCAGACTGCTATGAAGAACTTAAATTTTATGTGTTTTTGGATTGGGGGGAGGGGCTATTTTATAGGGTAAAAGGGCCATGCACATAGCAAATTTTAATTTTAATTTTATGTTTTTTTTAAAATATGTATTTTTGGAGTATCTGCTGGCTGGACATGTTTGACAAGCCAGAAACATATCTCGAGTGGGTCCTTCTGGAAATGTATCTGGGTCAGATCTGGATCCAGATCCACAGAAACACTATTTTTCGATCTGATCCAGTAACATAGATGGTGGTACCCCACACACTGCATGCCCATAAAGTTAAATTGTTGTTGGGCTTGGAAGTATGGGTTATATACTAGAAAGTACAGGCCTCCAGAGTCCAGTCTACCTTTTAGTTTTAATTCCCCTCTTCGCTTTGGGATTTGTGCTTAACTCCTACTCTCCTCACGCTGAAGCGGCCAAGCCAAATCGAATCTAAATGGGGCGGACTAATTGATGATGTAGAGATGGTTTTTCATTTCAGTCGGAGCGAAACGTTCTCTATATAGGGTATGGCCAGGGCTCCTATATATGGAAAGTCTGCTGATCAACTACTCCTTTCAACATGAGGAGAGGCAACCGTGTTAATCTTTGATTTGGTTTAGTTTCGAAGTAAGCTATTTAGTTTAGTTGGCTTTCGTTGGATTAGTTGCCGATTGGTTGGTAACCAATCCGTTTAAATTGTATAACAATTCTTGAGTAAATCCATCTATTGTGGCATCTCTCAGACTTTGCATTTGAATGAATCCCTTGCCTTGTGGTGGAAGTTGTCTTCTCCCATTGTAAGTAGTTACTAGTAGTTCTGCACCTGTGCTTATCTGCATGTGTTCTGAGTAAATCTGCCTCTTAGCTCTGTAAATGAGTTATTGAAATCAAAATAACAAACATGAAGTTATGTTTAATCCTGAGCTTTTCCAGATCAAACCAAAGTCAAATTGAAAGCTAATGTATAAAGAAAAACGTCAGTATACCACAAATGCATATAAAGTTATACTGCTGTTGATGGAGCATTTACTAGAAAATAATAAATGTATGCCTCTGGTTGAATTTATTTTTCAATCAGTTCACAACAATTCTTGAATAAATGTGTCTATTTAGTCATCTCTTAGACCCTGCATTTGAAGCATACGATGCAAAGTGCTCCCAGATTCTGCATTTGAAGCACACAATGCAAAGTGTCCTCAGTAACACAGAACCTGCCCGCCAAGCCACCAACTCTCTAAATATATATCCCAGAAGATGCTCATGCAAAGCCTAATATGAAATCCTCCCTGTTCATGATTGAAATATGGGCACACATTTTCTAACACTTCGAAATTCATTCATATGAAAATTCTCAGAAGAGAAACATTGCTTCTATGTTCATGTTTGTATGCTTTTGAGAGGGAATTTCAAAAGTAGGTGTTTGCATATCTGAATCTTTGGTTTTGTCAATGGACAGGTGCGGGTATATACATCTACTGAGGTGGAAACAGAATTGAAAGCAGCTAAAAGGGAGTATCTGCAGGCTGCTATTGGTGTCACTACTGAGAGGAAGGTCCTTATTCCAAAACTGTTAGATTGGTATATGTGGGACTTTGCAAAGGATAAAAAATCCTTATTAGAGTGGATATGTGAGCAATTGCCAATTTCTTTAAGAGCTGCTGTGGAGGAATGCTTGAAAGGAAAGATGGATGAATGCATTTCACAGGTGATAGAAGTATTGCCATATGAGTTTGCTTTCCGATATCTTCTACCCTTGTAATTACATACATACAAAGAGCCATAGCCATACAGTACAACGTGGGGCTAAAATTTAATTTGAATTTGTAAATGTCATTACTATAACTAGTCAGGATAATGAAATATGGCCGACTGTAAAATTGTATTATGCTAAAATAATTGCTCTTTGTTCTGTACGGCAAGAATCATAAAGAGTATCATAAAAGTCTGCAAGGGTGCAGAGTCTATATGGTAGGATGTAAAATCTCCACAAAGATTGTTGTAAGGGAGATTCAAGTTATTCTTCTGATCATGTTCTACAAGCAGCCTGAAGAATTCTTTGGTTTGAGGTTACTTCTTCTCCAGTTAAGGCTGATATTTATGGTAGAAAGTTGAGAGACGTGTTATGGGCTTGCAATCGAGGACTGCAATTATGTATAGTGTGATGAAGAAAATCAAAGGTGTAATTTCAAATCTGTTGTGACTGAAATGGAATGAAGTTGTTTATGCTCTTGATTTCAGGCTTGAGCAAAAGTCAAAGCAATGCTGTATTCTTCGAGTTTTCATTCTCGAAAATGTACATTTTTCTGCCTAGTTGGAGGAAAATTTGTCTTAAGATGTTAAGTATTTGGGAGAATGTCTCTATATGAGTAAGATGTAAATATACCAAGTGGGTTCTTGGAACCTTTTTCATTTAAAATGGTAGGTGGTTGTACTGGTTCATGCTTTCATTTATATGTAACAAATTCTTGTAAGAGTGCTCCTGATTTTTATTTCAGGCACCAACAAGTCAGCATTTCTATTCTATATAATTTGGGGTCCTGTATAAATTTACACCTTTCAATAGCTATTAAGGACTAGAACTTCCAATAACACTTTTGAGGTTAGTTTATCTACTTTATTGCTTATGGTTAGTCAATAAAGCAAGTCAGCATGAAGGCCGATTGTTGTTATTGCCGCAGTGCTTTCTTATGACAGACGTGTAATGATCTCACATAAATGAAATCTCAGATGGATGAATAAATGATGCTTTTATTTCTGTGTTTCTGTTTTATATTAGTAGCTGAAGAATAGAAATTATATTCAAGTTTTCAAGTTGTGGACAATCTAAGTTATTAGTACCGATAATATGGATAATCTAGATTGCCTCTTAAAATTAGTTAGGCCATGGTCTAGCAGTAAGGTAATGATGACCTAGGTTCAAATATGGCTGAACTTGCTTTGCCTTGTTAATAAAGGAATCCGTTTGTATAGGGCAAGCAAACAAAGACTTCTGGATGTGGTTGCTTGGTAAAAGGGATCTTTGGGCTTGACTCTGAGAATTCCCTTTTTAATATGGGTGGAGTTTTTACTACATTTTTTTTCCAAAAAATGTTTTAAGTGGTACCATCTGAAGCATTGTGCACTCTTGAAGTTCAAAGGCGTGGCCCATGAAGATGAACTAAATGGATTTTGCATGTAAATAACAAAAACTTTAGCGGTTAGCATTTACAGTAAAATTTAGTGTAGCCAAAATACCAAAACCTACACCATGGGTGTTAAACTGGTAATCTATCAGTGCCACGATCATCCACACTACCACATTCTCAATTGGATTTGGCCTAGAAGCAGAATCTTCGTTTTCTTTGTTGTATAGGTCATCAACCCTCGCTTGAGTTTCAAGACCACAGTGCACCATATCTTGTTTCTGACATTTTCGTCCTCCATAGTAAGATCGGAAATCCTTCTTTATGACCAGGTGGCTTTTCCTGAAATAGCGTTGGGATCTCCATAAAATCTCGTTTGCAACAAGTGACCTCTCTCAATATTGGCACAGAATATATATTTATTTTCAATGGTCTTCCTGTACTTGGTACAAAAATTATATATACTGTACATGGTTAAAACATTATAATATCTTTGATAGTTGATAATGTCTCAAGGACTTATGCAGTATAAGCCATGACGTTTTTGTCAGGCTACTGTTTTTGTAAATAGTGTCTTGTGCTTTTACTAAGACATAGTTTTATATATTATAAAACTGTCTTTTTTCTATGCGAAAAAAAAGGTGATAAGATAATTACAAGGAGGATAGTAATAATTATAATTATACTAAGGAGATTTTCAAGGAGGATATTACTAATTATAATTATACTGAGGAGATTTTCAAGGAGAAGATATATGTTCAAGTTGCTTAAGTTGTACACAAGTATATTTTCAGCTTTGTTATTATATCTATTACACACAATTTTTTAAAAGTTGGTGACCATATTAATGTTTAATGATTTGTAGATGATGTTACTATGTGGGTGAACTAGCCTTGTTATTGATCCATGCTTCTATGAGGGCTCTCCTCTAATGATGACTAGGGTGTTTTCACTTGGAAAACATAGCCAACTCAATCCAATCTCCAATATGCCGATTTAGTTTATATATGATAAACTAAATGTATGATGATGAATGTCTTTCCATCTCACCAAATATTTATGGTAGTATTGTCAAAATTTTAATATGGTTACAAAATCATAATGAAATAACAAATTCACAAAGAACACCATGATTTACATGGTAAACTTCTCAAAAGGGAAACATCCATAATCACAACACAAAATTCTAATATTTGTTACCTCAATCAACCTAGCACAATTAGGACCATAGTCCAATTTATCATTGGAGGCTCATTACTCATTGTTGTGTAATAAAAGCCTACAATAACAATACACAGAACCACTTCTCAATATACTTGGATTCTCAAAGTTACACTTCCAGCGTTGGATCTATAAGTGCTTTACAAGATCAAGATAGGTTAACAAAAGCGAGTCAACCTTATCTTGATCATACCAATACTTATTTTGATAATTAGAATGTTTATTTATTGTGCTTCTATATATATATTTTTAATAATATTTATGAAGTTAATTTATTGTGTACAATTAATTAATTTATGAACACAAATAATTAATTTATGCGCTCAAATAATTATGCACGAACATCCTTTGGTATGATTGACTTGGAGTTGAGGGAAAGGAAGAAGGAATTGCATGATATCCTCTCGTAATGACAACTTTCATCACCTTTGCAAATATCAAAGATAGAGGAATTTGACTTAATTAGTAGCTTAGTAAAAATATTTGCAATTTGATCTTCAACATGATAAAAATTCAAGTCAATGACATGATCATGAATGTGTTGTGTAGTGCATATGAACCTCAACGTGTTTGATATACTTGTTCTTAATGGAGTGAGCTAGCTGTGGAGCAAAACTCCCTCCATCGGATGGAGGAGGAGCAAAGTCAACGCTAACTTTGCTCCTTCTCCGTCCAATGAGGGAGGATTGCTCCACAGCTAGCTTACTCCGTTCTTAATTGGACTGTAGGCAATGCGAACAACACTTTAGTTATTGCACCAAAGAGTAGTAGTTGATCCTTGGGAAAACCAAACTCTATGAGCAATTAGCTGATTAAAATAAACTTATTGATTGATATTAATAGTCCCTTTACATGTTGCCTCTATAGAAGAAAGGGCAATAACATGGTGTTTCTTGCTAGACCATGTAACAATACCGTAACTAAGGTAGAAAACATCTATGAAAGTAGACTATTGATCACCATTGTCACTTTGCCAATTTGAGTCTATGAAACCCATCAAGAAAGAAGAGGCCCCTATAGCATATGATGCCACACTAATAAGTACCTTGCATGTAATGAAATATGCGCTTCACTCCCTTATGACGATTCTCATGGGTATGTTGTATACATCGAGAGACTAAACCAACAAGAAATGAAAGGTCAAGTATGGGCCAAACAGAAAGGGTTCCTACCAATTGCATATGCAAAAAAGGACCAACATTAGGTATTGAACACTTGGAAGAAAGTTTGACACTTCATTAAAAAGTAGTGGGGGTGGTTTTGTAGTCTTCCATGTAAATTTTTTAAAGGATTTTAAGAGCATACTTAAGTTTTAAAACAAAGATCCCCTTTTTGGGTTGTTGGACTTGAAGGCCACTTAAGTAATGAAGAGAGCCTAAGTTAGAGATCTCAAACTAAATCATAAGACTAGATTGTTGAACTTTGGTGTTGTCATTGATGTCAAACAAACAAGATAGATGTTGATGTCGAACAAGAAGTACGTTGATGTTAAGAAAGAAGCATGAAGACTTGAAACCAGTTTGAAGAAGTATATAAAATATGCATACAAGTATCAAAGGTGTGCACGTCCCATTAAGTAGTGCCCCCCTAGTGCAAAAGTCCCACTAAGTAGTGTCCTTCTAGTACACAGTTCCCCTGAACTCCAAAATGATACAAAAGTCCACATTGATGAAATAATAAGAAGCTTGAATGAAAAGTAAGGAAGAGGGGTGTCACCGACTTAAAAGAACCCCAACGTGTGGACAAAGCAAATGAACAAGGATAGATGGAAGATTATAAATAAGGAAGGAAAATAAATGTTGAAGTAACTTTAAAGATGAATAAGATGTGATATTTTGAGTTTGCAAGCTTTGAATTATTGGGGTATCAATGGCTCGTTGATGTAGAAGAAATATATACAACAAAGATTCGAATGTGCAAAAGCAATGAAGAAGAGCAACAGACAATACACAAATAAGAGGGGTACCCAACACTGAAATGTTCAAATTAGATATACAGTAAAAGCAATTTAAACCGAGATCATAGATCGCAGTCATAGATTGCAGATCACTGATATAACAGACTGTGAAAGTGGTAGTTCATAGACCACAGTACAAGGAAGTCACAATTCACAGATCTTGACATTGCATATTGTTGATTGTAGAAGTCGTCGATTGATTATAGATTATAGATTATTGCTTGTAGAAGTCGTCGATTGCAGATCACAAAAGTTACAGAAAATCACAGATTGTTGATATTGCAGATTGTGGAAGTTGTTGTTCGCATATCATGAAAGTCGCAGTTCATGGAAGTCACAGTTTGGTATCTACATTTTATTTGGGTGACAGAAAGGAGCAAGGATAGGGAATTGGACCTTCCTTTCAGTTGGTGCTGAAGAACAAGGGTGGCAAGATGTGGCAAGGGCAAGAAATTGTAGTCTCCTCTCAAGTTGGTTCATAAACACAATAAGTAGGTGCTTGTTGTGGGATTGGTGTCCCAATTAGATTGTTGTCTCCTATCTGTGTAATCAAACACACACACACACAAAAGTTATTTTACATACTATTTGTGCATTGATGTCCTTTAATATTGAAGTATAATTTTTTAAGTGAAATTTATTTATATTATGTGCTTTGTACTGATTCACCCCCCTCTTAGTATAAATAAGAATTCTAACAATTGGTATCAGAGCGGGTTTCTTTAGGAATAAATTAATAGCTGGAAGATAGATCTTTGCATAGTTATGGATAAACAGGAGGAACTTTATACAAATAGATCACCAAGGTTTGATGGAACAAACTACACTTTTTGGAGAATAATAATGGAAGTATATCTGGAATCTCTTGGAGTTGATGTTTAGCCGTCTGTGGAAAATGGTTACAATGGTCCAAAAAATGCACCAGTTGATGCAGCTGACAGAGGGCAGTATGAATATAATGCAAGGGTTAATAGTACATCACTATGTGGATTAACATATTCTAAGTTTACCAAGGTCATGTAGTGTACATCAACAAAAGAAGTATGTGATAAACTCCAAAAACATCTATGAAAGGTATGAAAAAGTCAAGAAGACAAAGTCATAGAATTATTCAGGACAATTTGAAACCCTGAAGATGAGAGAAGAAGAAAACATAACATCATATCTTCTTTGAGTTGATGAAATTGTTAACACTATCAAAGGCCTTAGAGTGCGAATTGATGAAGAAGCAATAGTCCAAAAGGTGTTGAGAACTTTTCAATTGAGATTTGACTCCAAAGTATCATTCTTAGAAGATAGAACTGATTTGGACAAGTTGACAAAGGACAAACTACATGGGATTCTTACTACATACGAGATGAGAACTAAAAAATCCTTCTAGGGAATAAGCAGCCTTCAAAGCCATTAAGAAGACAAAATGCAGCGAGCACGAGCATAACAATAATTCATCCGATGGATCAGATGAAGAGGAAGCAAAATTTGGAGGAAATTAAAAAGGGGTCATGGAAAATACAAAGGTAAGTTACCATTCAAATGTTTTAATTGTGGTAGAGTAGGACACTTTGCTTCAAAATGTACTTACAAGGAAAGTAGAGACAATGATAGTGAAGAAGAATTCAATCACAAAGAACAAAGGAAAACATACCAACATGACAGGTATAGAAATAGAAAGAAGTTCCTTAAATAGAGAAATAACTTGTACTCTAAGGAAGACAACAACTCATTTGAAGAAGATGATGACGATGATAGTCCCAGAGAAGTACTTTTTTGTGGTAATTGTAGAGGATGAAAATTTAGAAGAAAAATACAATGGTTGTTCTTTTATCAAGGAAGAATCATTAGATGAAGAGACACATGAAAGTCAACCATGAACATTGAATACGTATTTTTACAATGGGACCTATATCTCACCTTCAAAATATGATGCAAAATTGGATTAGACAACTTGCTTGATATGAGTAATAGTGAAGGAGAAACCTTCAAGTCTAAAGATGAGGAAATTTCAAAAGTTGATTAGGAAGGTGAACTTATTAGTGCTTTGGAAGAACTGAAGAAGTCAAGAAAGAAGAATAAATTCTTAAAAGAACAATTGTTAAAGGCTGAAGAACAAGTCAAGGAGGCAAAGGAATTTCAAGAAACATTGGAAAAACATATGAGTAAGAGGGAGAATGATCTTGAAAAAAATTAGATTTCGCTCTAAATGAAGTTGAGAGGATCGAAGAAAAGAATCATGTGCTGGAAGGGTCACTGGAAGAAACAAAAAGGGAAAATAAGCCGCTAACAAAACATCTCGTGCAAAATGATACAAAGATATCTCGTTTAAAAGGAGAATTGGATGAAACAAGAAGATGAAATCAATATTTGGGTAATCAAAGACAATTCAAAGATGAAATCCTAGACTTCATAAATCCAAAAGGTGACAAGGTTTGTTTTGACGCAGAAATTGAAGCAAAATTCAACAACACGTCGATCTTGTATAAGACATTGAGTAGTCAAAGGTCACCAAAAGACAAAATTGGGCTTGGCTATGATAGGATAATTGAAAAAGTCTGCACCAACAATTATATTTCTATCCCGAGTCAAATAGATACAATTCAAAAGAGGTATGAGAAAATAAGGAATGTGCCTTCAAAATGAGTTCAATCTAGGAATGAGAATTCCTTCAGTTATAAAAGTAAATTTAGTACAATGAAATGTTCAAGATGTAATTATGTTAGACGTACAACTAAGTACTGCCATACCATGAGATGTTATCCTTGTGATGGTTTTGGGCATAAGGATCAATATTACCTAAGAATAGTGAAACGATAAGAAATAAATATTTCATATAACATCGACAGTAAAATATGGAGGGAAAATGAAAGTTGTCTTGGGTAGTATCAAAAAGGGTGTGCGCACATCAAAAAATGGATAAAGAAAGTTCCTCAAACATCAATTAAAGTAAATAATCCAAGTATTTCTCAAGCAACAACCAACTGCTTCCTATCTTGTTGATCTCCAAATTTTTGAATAAGATCATTGAATTCAACATGTTATCTATTAGGAATTCAAGGAAAGTATTAGTCGTAATTGCAATGAGAGTATATTTTGAAAAATTGCCGCATAAAGAATACACTTATTTAAGGGTGTGGCTGCTAAAGAAGGAGAACACATATTCAAGATAGCCATAATTAACAAAGTATTGTTGGACAAATAGTCATTTCTTCAGAAGTAAAAAAAAGGATTGTATGATTGCATCATTGGTCACATATAGAATACTAATCATGTGCGTAGATACAACACTTTTACATAATCATAATTTTTATTATGTTCAAAAGGAGATATCATTAAAAGAAGCAAAGAGGTACATATTTTTTTTATAGAAACTCTGTCACAAAAGTTAGAAGTCAAATGACAAAAGGAGTATCCTTATCCCACTTAAAAAAATGGATCTCTGAAGCTCAAAACATACAAGAAGACAACCGTGTAAATCACTAGGCCATAAATGGTGTACAAGTAAAAAAGAATTTATTGTCACACATGATAAAGTAAATAATGTTCAAGACACTACGACAAGTGTACATTTTTTCAAAATTGCCTTAGCAGGCATATCAGTTTAAAAAAATTGAAATCTTTAGTAGCTACAGATTAGAACCTGGAAACGACAGGTGCTACTTGTGTTAGGAAGAGACTGTCACATCCCCGGTTTTGACCCCGTTGCATTAGATGTATATACTGTAATGATCATGGTGTGGAGCTAAAGGCCAAGGCCCCGCCATTGATCGGTTATACTATGTTTTGGATTTAGACTTGTCACCGATGGTATATCGTGGCATACGGTATATATTATGTTGGTCATCATGTAAATATGCATCTTTAATTAAATTAAATGAACCCGACCAGCTACGATCGCGACAACTAAATTGAGATGGAGGCATGATTTTCACAAGGATAAGGGTGGGGAAATTGTCAAACCTTGGGCCAAGGAGGGAAAATACCCATGTGTCTTCTTCCCCTGTTTTATTCCAACCACTTTCATTGAAGAATGGCTAGTGGTGGTTGAGGCAGTTAATTGTTTTGGGAGTGGGGTGGCAGGACTGTCAGTCCTCACCCACACGCACACTCCACCAGCAAGGAACACTCACGCCTTCTCACCACCGCGCATTACCTCCACGGTTTTGTGTTCTTCCTTCCTCACGGTCTGCTCACATCCACGCACAGGCTTACCTGGTCTCACTCATGCAGACATTCACTCTCTCCACGACGATGCTAAAACGCTGGTGCACTCCAATCCGCGTCCTCTCTGTTGTTGTTCATCCACGCACAAGCTGGGAGTTGTCCGCCCTCACGCAGGGACCGTTGTCTGCTCACTATCCTCACGCACAGGAGTCTTCCCATTTCACGCTCCGTTTGGAAGTCGGTATTCTTCTCTTCTTCTGCGTGATTTATGTATGTATTACCGGTGACTTCATTGCCCAAGGATGATCTGTTGTTTTCTCCTGTTGTGAGCTGTGCTCAATGATAAGATTCGGGGCTGTGGTCTTTCCCCTGCTGTGAACTCGGTTTCCTTTCCGTCCTCGAACTGTGTAAGTTCCTTGGTGACTACATTGCTCAGATTGAGTCGTTGATTTTTCCCCACATTGTTGGCCATGGTTGCTGTGGTCTTCCTCACATTTTGGGAACTATTGTAAATTCGCTTGAGAGTCATTTTGGCCACGATAGGGCTAAGAATGACTCAGAATTTATCTTCCTTGTCTTAAGCTGTATCCGCTGGTTGTTTGCATGCGTGCAATGGTTGGTCTTCAGATTGCGTAGGGAGCAGGGATGGGGGCTTAGTTTTGCTTGACAAACTTGGTGGCAGGAAACCATACAGAAAGAGCTAGAGGGCTAGCCTTCTTCTCCACCACCCCTGAACAACACTGGAAGGGAATGCAGGGCCTGAGGGACTGTGTAGCAGAGAAGGGACTGATTCCTTGTGTTGGGTGTGTGTGGGTGTCATAGAGGTCAAGCTAGTTCTGGTGTAGGTGTTCTTGGCTCTCTAATGAGCTCACCAGTGTAGCAGTAAGCCTTTCTCAACTCCTTGATGGCCTGATAAACCCAACTGTGTTGGCTTGGCTGTGTTTTGTATATCGTTGGCTATGTGTAAGCCTGCTAGTTCCCTTATTCCTTGGAGAATCATGCCCAGCTCGGGGGTGGCAGCGTTGCTGAGAGATTAAGGGGCACGCTGGCCTATGGTTGGGTGGAACGTTGCAACGACGTAGCTGGTTGCGAAACGACTTTTTCTTAAGATAAGTGATCTTGTCCATTTTACTTCTGCAATCGTAATTTCTGTTAAGGAAAATGATGAACTTGTTAAATGAATGCTTGTGTGAATGCATGTTGATTCCGCTGTGCATGATAAATAACGATAGCTATGTATGATAAATAATGGCATTTGTGCCTGTTCTACCTTAATGCATTTTCCTGCAGCATTTCGTTTATGCAATTTTTATGCATGTACATGTTCATGGGCTCTTAGCCCGGATGGTTAACCCCATGGGGTCGCGTCCTCTTTGCCGGTCGAGGGCATGGGGACGTGACAGTATGGTATCAGAGCATCAGGGTGACAAAAATGGGCCTCTATGGGCCAAGAAGGAGCAACTGACAGATGTTGTATCTCATTCTGCCCAGCAGAATCAGTGGACGACTGGTAAAATTCAAAAGAAAACGGTCTAAGTGTTGAGAGGTCGGGCCACTAGCGGGAAAGGCTTCCGCCGTTGCGGAAGAAATTTCGCTGTAGCAGAAGAGCTAGCAGAAGCGCGCCTGTGGAGGATGTTTGGAGGGAAAATTTGAGAAATTCGTCTAAGTGTTGAGCGGTCAGGCCACTAACAGGAAAGACTTCCACTATTGCGGAAGAGCTAGGCGGAAGGAATTCCGACGTAGCGGAAGCATGCCGACGGAATAGTTGCAAGAAAGCTGAAAAGAAAATTTGTCTAAGTGTTCCCCATCGAAACAATTAGCGAAGTGGACTTCCGCTGTTGCGGAAGAGTTAGTGAAGTTGACTTCTGACGTAGTGGAAGAGCTAGTGGAACGGACTTCCGCCGTGTGGATGGCGAAGCAACTACGCACCCGACGGAAAAGCCCTTCGATCGCCGACGCCGTCGAGGAGGTTAAGGGCTCGAAATCGTTGACTGTCGGAGGAAGAAAGTGTTTATGCACCCACCGTTGCAGAAGCCAAAGTCATTAGCCAGCCAATGAGGAAAACAGCCGACACCGCGAGGAAGTTAAAAAATTTTCTAAGTAACCCATGGCCATCGGAAGGAGTTTGTCTTTGGTGTTCCGCCGTTGCAGAAGCCAAAGCCATTATCCGGCCGATAAGGAAGACAACCGATGCAGCAAGAGAAGTTAAATTTTTTTGTAAAGGGCGGCCGTCGGAAGGAGTTTATCTTTGGTGTACCGCCGTTGCGGAATCCAAAGGCACTAAGCTTCCGATGTGGAACGAGCGTTGACGCCGACTTGGTTGTGCCGCCGATTGGAAGAAGATGGGGTTTCCTGCGCCGTCGTTGCGGAAGTGAAAGGCACTAGCCTGCTGATGTAAGAAGTCTGTCGACGCCGATTTGGTTGTGCCGCCGATCGGAAGAGGATGGAGAATCGTGTTCCGCCGTTGCGGCTGCGGAAGGAACTCTTCGCCGACGAAAGGGAGAAGTTGAGCAGATGGAGGGGGAAAATTGAAAACAAATACGTCGAAAGGTTAGAGCTTCCAATAGCCGATGAGTAGGGTCATTGGAGCCCGCAGCGGAATGAACGACCGTCGTTGCGGCTATCGAAAGGGCTAACCTTTCGAAGGGTTAGAATACCCGATTGCTGACGGACCCGACAACCGATGTACATCGGAACAGTTTAGTCACCGATACAGCGGAGGGATTAGTGGTTTCGACCCCCGAAATGTCGGAATGATTTAGTGAAAAGAGGAGTCGATTCTACAGAAGAGTTAGTCGAAAGGGGAGCCGATTCCACGGGAGATTTAAGGGAAATAAGATCCGATTCAATAGTGAAATGGGATCCGATTCTACAAAGAGATAATGTTGGGTTTTCAGTAGGATTTCTTAATGAATTTTGACCATTTTTCAGTGAATTTTCTGGGCTGAAAATGAGAAGATAGCAGCAAAGATAGACATTCTTTGATGAAGAAAATCTAGTGTTTGGAAAAACTTGTAATTTTATAATTCTCCATGAGAAGGTAAGCAATGCTGGTTTATATTAATGTTATGTACCTAACAGTTGTGTTACTAACACGTTTGCAGAGTCATAGTCCCCTTCCAGGGAAGTATTTTAGGTAGTGCATTTTGACAAGTAAGTGGTGGTTCAGTATGAGAACCCATGATGGGTATGATGCTCGGGATTCACATGAGAGAGCAGGAGATGCCATGGGAGAAAATGTCAGTAATAGGAACGATGACATTGAGTCTAATGGAAGGAGATTCCAGGAGACACCGTCAGATGTTGCAGCCACCATGAGAAGTTTAATTAAAGCCCAGGAAGAGCAGCATCAGTTGAATGCTGCAATGTTGCAGAGTTTCACAGACTTACATAGAAGGATAGACTCTGGACGAGGTATAGCAAGACCAGAAGGCAGTAAGAGCAGTACTAGGAAAAGGAGAAAGACTTCTAGTGGATCATCTGATTCTAAAGAGTCCAGCGGGGATTCAAGCTTTGCTTCTCATAAAAGAAAAAGAAAGAGACACCATAGGGATCGCTCTCGGGATGAATTCAAGAAGGCTAAACCTCCTACATTTGATGGTGAGATAAAGACTGGACAAGAGGCTGAAGCTTGGCTTCTTGGGTTAAAGAAGTACTTTCAAGTGCATGATTATTCAGGAAACATGAAGGCAAGAGTTGCCATATTCAATCTGAATGGAAGAGCATCCATTTGGTGGGAGCACTTCAAGCAAGTAAAGAGGATCAACGAAAGGAGACTTAAGTGGAAACAGTTCAAGAAGTACTTCAAGCAGAAGTATCTCTCTGACAGGTATTATGATGACAAGATTAAGGAGTTCCATGAGCTGAGATTGGGACAATGGACCATGGAAGAGTATGCAAATAATTTTTTGGAGCTGTTGAGGTATGTCCGGTACATCAGAGATGAAAAAGTGAAGGTCCAACGTTTTCTGAGTGGATTACCTCAGTCTTACAAAGATAGGATTGAGTTTTATGAGCCTAGAACTCTTGAAGAAGCAATAAGGAAGGATAAGTATTGCTATGAGCAAAGTAAAGGTAAACCTGATTACCATAAGGCATGGAAGGACAAGAAGAATGAGAAGTTTGACCAAAGGAAGAAAGGTTTCAAAGCTTCTAGCTTCAGGAATCAGCAAAGTAGCCATCCCAAGCTACGAGCAAGCCAGTTGGAGTGGCAGGAGAAAATCCTAAGGATCCACAACAGAATAGAGGACCACTTCAATGTTGGAAATGTGGAGGACCCCACATGCGCAGGAATTGTCCACTCGAGAATGAGAGTGCAAGACCAGCTTATAACATTTAAGAAGCAGAAACAGTGGGTCAAGTAGCAAGGGCAATCCCTAGGATCTATGCAGCACTGGAGGACCACCAGGTAGATCACCAGTCAACTGTAGTTGAAGTAGCAGGTAAGACTGTTGAACAATCTGTTTCTATTTTGATTGACCCTGGATCTATGCAAAGTTACATTACTCCTAGAGTAGTGGAGATTTGTGCTTTTAAGAAAGTAAAGCATAGGAAGTCTTGGTTAGTTCAGCTAGCCACTGGAACTAAGAGAAAGGTTAGTGAAGTGGTAGAAAAATGTCCATTGGTCATGAATGGATTGGTCACTTGTGTAGATATGAATGTTCTACCGCTTGGTTCCTATGATGTTCTCATTGGAATGGATTGGTTAGAAGCTCATAGAGTGAAACTTGACTGCTACAATAAGACTTTCGAATGCATGGATGAAGAAGGGAACCTAGTAGTTGTGAAAGGCATTCCAAAGGTGATTTTAGTATGGCAGGTTTCAGCAATGCAGTTAAAGAAGTTCTGTAGGAAGGGTTGCCAGTTGTATGCAGCTCAGATTTTGGAGGAAACGAGAGATGAAACTCCTAGGTTGGAGGACTATCAGGTGTTATAGGAATTCAGGGATGTGTTTCCTGATGAGATTCCAGGGCTTCCTCCAAAGAGGGACATTAACTTCACAATTGAACTTGTGCTAGGAGCAGCACCAGTGTCAAAGGCACCCTACAGGATGAGTACATCGGAGATGCTAGAGCTGAAGATGCAACTGCAAGAGTTGTTGGAAAAGAAGTATATTCGGCCAAGTGTGTCTCCTTGGGGAGCACCGGTTCTGTTTGTAAAGAAGAAAGATGGTACACTCAGGTTATGTATTGACTACAAACAGTTGAGCAAGGTTACTGTGAAGAATAAGTATCCTTTGCCTAGGATTGATGACCTCTTTGATCAAATGAGAGGAGCAAAGGTATTTTCCAAGATTGACTTGAGGTCTGGTTACCATCAGGTGAGAGTCAAGGATGAATACATTCATAAGACAACCTTTAGGACAAGGTATGGGCATTATGAGTTTGTAGTGGTACCATTTGGTCTCACAAATGCGCCAACTACATTTATGTGCCTTATGAATAGTGTCTTCAGCAGGTATTTGGACAAGTTTGTTCTCGTTTTCCTTGATGACATTCTTGTTTATTCTAAGAATGAGGAAGAGCATGATGAGCATTTGAGATTGACATTGAAATTGCTCAGGGAGCATCAGTTGTATGCAAAACTAAGCAAGTGTGACTTCTATAGAGATAAAATTCAGTATTTGGGTCACATTATCTCAGAGGAGGGTATATCCGTGGACCCTGAAAAGATTAAAGCCATTATGAATTGGCCTACTCCAAGAAATGTGACAGATGTAAGATCCTTCTATTGCACCTGCAACAATTTCCCAAAATTCTAAAAATTTTAGGACCCTCCTTTACTTTGAATAAGTTGGTTTTTTTTTCTTTTTTTTCTTTTTTCAGTCTGGTGACTTTTGGTCTATGGATTTTTGGAATGTTTTACAGCACTTTGAATTGATATTAATCGATCTGTTTTGCTCCTTTAATGCTTTAAAATGATCCCTTCCATTATCCAGCTCATCGTTGCTTTTTGCATATCTGTGAAGTTATTTTACATCGGGAGTTGAGTCATTTGTTCTTCCCGTTGTTGCGGAGGTTTCTTGCTTTGTATTTCACCGTTACGGGTGGTTGACGATTCTTCACTGTTGTGGGTGGACTTTTGTTATGAGTCGGAAGATGATGAGTGTCTCTTTGGCCGTCGTTGCGGACGGGTTATTGTTTGGTCTCCGTCGTTGCGGACCATTTGGGGGTTCTAAGGTTTCGTTTCGTCACCGATCCGTATGTATCAGAGCTCTTTACCTTCTGTTCCCTCCACCGTTGCGGGCGGGTCTGAGTTTTGGTTTTCTCTGGGTGGCCGATGTGAGTTACGCACGTTGTTTGTTATGCATGCCTGCCGTTGCGGAGGAGTCCGGGCTCTTGGATTCCGATATAGGTCCCCGCTGATGCCCGGTCTTTTGTTTACATGCTCTATTCGCCGTTGCGGGTGAATTGATGCTGGGAACTATCCGCCGTTGCGGAAGGTCTGGGATTCTCACCGCCCATTTCACTTTCGTTCCCCGCCCGATACGACTCGTTACTCGTGCGACTCTTTATATATACGGGGGCAGGGGTTTTGGATTTTTCATTGTTGTTTTGCGCCCGAGCTGTCGTTATCCTCGCTGCGCTGTCGACCCTGCGAACCTTGTGGAGCTCTGTGCTTGTACCCGCGTCCAGGTGTCGGTTGGAAGCTCAACTGTTGTCGCCTCATCAGCTGCGCATCACTGCCAGGTAGGATCTTTACCGCCCTACCTCGTGCTTTTCAAGGTTTTGATTGGGTGATTTTTTGCTGCGGTTGGGGTATTGCTAGGATTATGTCCCCGTAGTCCCTTTTTCACTCACACATGGAGTGTTCACCCGCAGCTAGGGTTGCCATAGTCGTTTCCCCTTGCATGTTATGCCTACATTTTGAAAATTGGCCGGTTGGGATAGCAGTTTGCGGTTAGAGGGGGGGAGTCGTTTTTCCTTTATAGAGCCCGCGTAGTATCTTTTGACCTCGGCCGTTTGGTTCGCCCTGCGCATAGTGGATGAAGGCGCGGTGCAGGCGGCCGTTATGCCACCTGCACCTGGTTTTTCCTTTGTAATAAAGAGGCCCATGGAGAGGTTTTACAGTGGTTTTCTTGTGATCGAATGTTTCCTCAGTTGTTGATTTTCCCGTTTACCAGGTTCCGAACCCCAACCTCTGCCCACGCCGTCCCGCACAATCCTCATTTTTTGGCTGTCTGAAACCCTAGGGCTGTGCCGCTATATTGTTTACAATTTGGAGGTAGCATGGATGTTGGCACTGGTGGGAGCGCCATGTGCAAAAAATTGTTGTTGATGCCCGCAGTACCTAGCCGCACCAATGTAACTACTCTTCTGCGAGCCGCATAGGCTATTGCAGTCTTTATCCTTGATAACGCCATGTCGTCGAAATATTTGAATTGTGGACAGTTATATTTGCACCTTGCGTTTAAAATTCATACTTGTGCTTTATGAGTTATTTTCATGAGAGAAGTGGTGTACTGTGAAATAATGTAGATTTAATGACAGCCGAATGATGATTGATCAAGTTTTAGTATCATACAGCAGAAGGACATTGCTCATTATATTGCCCAGGACTGAGTCTGTTTATGCTAGTAGTTCTGATAATCAGGGCATGCTTGGGTTGTGCATACATGCATTGGTTTCTAGGCCTGCTTTCACTTTAAATGGCACTCTGCATATGATGTGCATTTTTTGCTTCAATGTATTGCTATCTTGGGAAAATGGCATGTCACATAATGGTGTAGATTTAATGCTGTCTCAAGCATAGTTGATAAGCTTGATATTAAGCAATAGTGGTAGATTGTTCAGAACTGTGTATGCTTCACATAAATCAAGTCATGAAATATTGCACCCTAGTCTCAAGGCATTATAGAGCTGTGCAATGCTTGCGTTTGTTTCACAGATTATTATCATACTAGACATAGGATAATAGCACATTGCACAGTATTGCATACTAGTTCAATTCTTCAGCCTGAAGGGCTTATGTCTTAATTTCATTACAGTCATGATACACTTGAGAAAGGATAAACTGCTGCACAATGTTCACAAGTTCGAATTGCTTAATGTCATAATGTTGTACATGATAGGAAGAACTTACAATGTCCAAAAGGAAGAAAAAGAAGGCCCCTATGGTCGAAGAACAATCAGCAATAGAGGTCGTCCCATAGACAGAATATATATATG
The DNA here is from genome assembly GCA_001517045.1 of Pseudotsuga menziesii. NCBI lineage: Eukaryota > Viridiplantae > Streptophyta > Pinopsida > Pinales > Pinaceae > Pseudotsuga > Pseudotsuga menziesii. The sequence continues at coordinate 238,625 of LPNX010868370.1, forward strand.
AGGACACCCAATGTGTCTCGGGTGTTGAGCCTGAGTATAAATGGGATGAGATATACAGATTGATTTCCCGCAGAGAAGTCCCAGAGATGGGTCTCGAAGAGGAGCCCATTTATGCCAACATAGAGAAATCCGCCATCATGAAGGTGGCTACCAGACCAGAGCTGTTCCCATGCTCTGATATTATGAGATGGATTCTGCCCCACACAAATAGCAACACAATGCTTATAGGAAATGTCGAAGGTCAGGGCTATGCTGCATTTAGCCCAAGATATGTGGTGCTGGCTTACCACCTGCCAGAGCCTCAGATCTTCTTGTCAAATGATTGGTTGGATAACCTCAGGATGGATTTGGTGGAAACCCTGAAGAGAATGCTCTTGCCAGGAAAGCTCTATCGACACAGAGCAACCGAGGATTATGATACAGCGAGCTTAAGAGCTCCTTACAGATTTGTAGCTCTGATGCTAAACATGATCTTCAGTAGAGCCAGTGGCAGACTCTTCAAATTTGAATGGGTCCCCATTATGTTCCATGTGGTGACCCAAGGAACAATCTTCAACTGGGCTAGCCTCGTATCAAGTAGTCTCTCTTCTTGCGTAGCTGTAGCCTTGGGAGGAGGAGAAGCACGGAATAAATCTGAATTCTATATGAGTTCCATTTTGATAGACTGCATACTATGCAACCAGCCTTTCCTCGGCCTCAGGTGTGCTTGGGATAGGGAAATAATTCCTGTTTATGCAGCTTACAAACCACTGTGGGCTCATCAGTACCACAGTTATTACAGAGAAGTATGTGAGCATTTCATTATGCCACTATACAAGCTTATCTTCCAGAAGGAATGTGATTGCATGTCGGAAGATGCTATGCAGGTAATAGAGGAGTATGGAGATTATTTATTGACAGACAATGGTATGTATCTTCGAATGTATGGAGGCTCGAAGACACCTTATCTGCTGCCAAAGTATGCAACGGATTATATAATCCATAAAGAGGCGGTCAGACAAGTGTTCATTGATGGAGTTGGTCATTTCCTGTTCCAGCATAAGAAGGCTGCATATCCCCCTTTACCTTTCAAATTAGGTAGCTGCAGATTCGCCAATGTGAAACAAGCTGCCGAATTCATAGAAGAACTAGGGAAGTTCCATTTTGGGGAGATGCCTTTCCGGCGCAATGACACTCATGGTAAAGTGGCTGAGCACTGCAAGAAGCATAAAGTGTTCTTTGAATATACCCATCATTATGATAAGGATGAATCTGTTTTTCGGAGAGCTCCAAACATGACGGCACTCAGCAGAAGATTCAAACCAAAGAACCCCACCAAATGTGGAAAAGGGGCAGAGCAGGCCAAAGCTGAACAAGCCAGAGTTGAAGAAGCAGCCAAAAGGATAAGGGAGGAAGCTCAGAGGCTGGAAAACGAGGCTGCAGAGTGGCTGCAAAAGGGAGAAGAAGAGAAAAGGAAAGCTGCCCAGGAAGCAGCTGAACTAGCAAAAGAAGTAGCCAGAGAAACAGAAGAGGCTGCCAGGCAAGCAGCCGAAGAAGCATAGAGAAAACTAAATGAAGAGCTCCAAGGGCAAGAAGCTGAAAAGATAAAGTTAACACAACAGTCAGCCTCTGAAACACCAATAGGGCAGAGTCAGGAAGAGGAAAACCCTGAGGTGCAAATCCTTCAAGTACCTACTGCTAGCACTCCTGTAACCCCTATACTCCAAATAGTGCCTTTCGTCCAGAAGAAGGGGGAAGAAGTCCCTGATTTCAGTACTGTATACTATGACAGGACCACTAAGAGAATAATGAGGAGGACAGAAAAGAAGGTGGAGGCGAAATATCTATCAGGGAAGATGGTCACAGATACAACAGTCATGTTAGGGACAGACAAAGATCCTATGCTCACGATAAGAGCTGGGGCTGCACTAATTGATGCCTCCGCTGATAATATAAAGAAGGTGATGATTGAATTAGAATCAGCTAAGAAGACCACTGCTCAGCTAAAAGACACACTGAGACAAGAAAGAGGAGAGGGTAGCAGACTTAAGAGGAAGTATGAACACGTGCTAAGGGAAATGGAATCCAAAAAGGGTGAAATCCATGCCCTCCAAGTAGAGGCGCAAGCCAAGGAAACAATACAAGAGGCTCTAGAAAATGTACAACAGGAAGTCCAAGATCTGAAAAATGAGAAGGAACAGTTGAGGGAAAAAGTGGAAGACCTAGAGGCGCAGCAGTATATTATCTATGAATCCAATACTGCATACACCCAAGGAATGAAAGAGCAGCTGGCTTCTCTGACTGCTGAACTGGAGACAGCAAATGAACAGCAAGTCGATCTGCAGCCTTTTAAAGAATATATCCTAGCGCAAAAGGCTAAAATGCTACAGCTATAGACTGCTTTGGAAGAGGAAAGATGCAAAGTTAGATGGACAGCAGGTTAGAGGAGATCATAGAAACTTCCTCCTATTTCGTAGACAGGTCCCAAGATGTTCTTGAGGTCTTGAACGCCAGATTGGAAAGACCAGAAGATGATGCCAAGATTCCAAGAGAACTACCAGCCAAAGATCATCAAACCCTCAGGAGAGATCACAGGCTAGTAGAGTTTGCCATCAGCACTGCTGAAGACTTTAAGAAGGCTGTCCGAAGAACACAGGTAGCATGCGCAAAATATTTTAAAAGGTTCCTTAATGCATATAACCGTTGCCAGATAGAGGCTGAGCTCAGGTTTGAAGAGTTCCTGGATCATGAAACCTTTGTGGACATATTGCAGAAAGGGCATCAAGATGCAGAGGCCAGGACGCGGCAGATTCGATCCATTGATGCCATAGTACTGAAGAACGAAGTGGGTCATGCAGCTGTTAGCATATAGGTTCTAGAAGACCAGCTCCGGTTGAGCCCAGCAAGGATCGAGGCCATCAGGAACCAAGTTGACAAGTTTGAAATTAACATCCAGTTCCTAGAGCCATGCGCTTTTGAAGGCCTCGCTGCTGAAGCAGCATCGTGGAAAAAATTCTTTGAAAACCAAGCAGGATCCTCCTCATAGAGGACCGGTCAACTTTTATTAATGTAATATTTTTGTAAAAGTTTTGAGAAATGAAGCGTTGGGAAAGCAAAAGGTTGGGAAGCCCAAAGGTCACTTTGGGCAGCCCAACCATTTTGACTTTTTGTATAAAAGTAGGAAGCGTAGAAGCAAAAAGGGCTTTTTTCCCCAGTAAGACTGGAAGGTTGTTGTAAGAAGAACTATTTCCTTTTGCAATAAAAAATTACAGTTTGCCTGTTGAAAGAAGATCGGTGGGATTTCAAATGTTTTGCCATGGATAGTCGAAAGATGAACTACTTTGTTTTTCAGCATTGTATCCGTGAATCGTGATATCGTTCTAACTTATGACCTATGCCTTGTTTAAAGGATTTCTGATTTATTTTATGAAATAACCACCATGAGTAATGCATGCTTATTACGAAACAATTGGTTAGCTAGTTGTGGAAATATCTTTGATTGTTCATGCCTGTAAAAGTAAATGTTAGCTATCTGTAATGGCTTTTATCATGTATGCACATCCGCATTGCTCATATTTATTAAATATAATTTGGATCCCCGGGGATAGGTAGATAGAGATAAACAGGTAGGCATATAGATAGGTAGTCATTTTATCTCATTCTTGCATACGTGATTCATATGCATAGCGAGCCTAAGACGAGAGGTAAGAACCTGTGCATCACATTGTGAATGCTCTTTGCATCTTTCACCATCCTGCATAATTAGTTAGATACTTGCATTTCACATTTAAGACAAAAATACAAATTCCTGTGGACCGGGCCGCAACCGGTAGACCCTTGTTGTTACTTTGACCTACGGTAGCCGGACCATAAAACCAGATGGATTCCCTATACCAAACAGTCAACGGGCTAGTTGGGAATGTTGATTGGGGAGAATCCCTTACTGTTGTCGCCTGCAAATTTCCAGGCCCCAACAGTTTTGGCACTAGAAGGAGGGCCGCCAGTAAAAGGCTGGCCATGGAACTAATTTTCTCGAAACCATCCTACTAGCAGATGTTTGAAGCTTTCTACATAACCCAAGTGTTCGCAGTTTTTGGTACTATCCTTGAAGGACTGTTTTTCCCAGCATCACATTCGTTTACCTTTGCTTATGGCTGGTAACCAACCCAATCCTGTGCCGGCATGGAGAGCTAGGTCACCTCTGAACCTAACTCCTCCTTTGCATCACCTTCCTCAAGCCTTTGACAAGCTCTTGCCCAAGTTTGACCTTGTGGAAAATATCGCTGTAGATGATCACCTTCAAAGCTTCTACCTAGCATTAGAAGGGCTAAGGGCTGGGGAGTATGAAGATGTGGTTTGCAGACTTTTTCCACACACTCTGAAAGGAGCAGCAACATCTTGGTACTTTGGTCTACCTGCAAATTCCATTCCGGATTGGGACACCTTTGAAAGGGTTTTCTGAAGTAGATACACAACTCAGAAGACACATGCCTCGTTGATGAAAGGGCTTGGTTTGTTAAGAAAAGAGAAGAATGAAAAGGTACATAGTTTCACTCAAATATTTTCACTACACTTAATTTTTTTTTCTTCTGTGGACAGACCTTCAGATAAAGTCTTGATTGAGTATTATACCTCAGCCTTAGGACCTGAGCTGGCCCTGTTTGCCAAGATGAAATTCAAGCCTACACTGGTAGAGACTTATCAAGAGGTTGAGAGGGTAGAGGCTGAAAGTGAGAGTGTAGAAGACTATCCTAACTCACTCGAAGAGAAGACCACTGTAAGAGGAAGCTCAATGCTGTTTAAATCTAGAGAAGATCAACCACATGATTATCATGAGATGATGAAAGTGCTTCAGAAAATGTCCAACCGAATTGTAGATCTGGAAAAGGAGAGGGACATTCGGAAAACCAATAAGCCACACTATCCAAAAAAGGAAGATAACAACCAATGGCAAGTCCCACCTCCTTATTTGGCATCAATAAACATAACAGAAATAGGAGGGGATAATTTCTGTACTTTTCATCAACAACCTCATTCTGAGAAGAAGTGTCCTCAATGGTTACATTCAATGATATTGGTGATGAACAAGTTGTTGGATCCTAAATTGATTAGGGACAGTGGTGAGGAAGAAAAGGAGAAACAGATCATAAGCAAACCAGAGGATGATACTACGTTCTCATGGAATGGTATTTCACTGTTTAACATTAAAGATGACACTCCTAAATCTGAATGCACACCTATAACTAGAAAGGACAAAGTTTTCACAAGCCAAGACAATACAATGAATTCTAAGGTTAACAGTTTGTAGGAGAATGTTAAGAAACTGGACGAGGGCAAAGCGCATCAGAACAATACCCTCAACCAGAGGACAGAACCAACCGCTGAAACTGTCGATCCTGTAGAGGAAAAGGTAGGGGTCAGTGAGGAAAAATCTGATGAGACTCAAGAGCTAACCAAGGATATACCTATTCAAAACCAACTAGGAAAAGAAGACCAAGAACCAGGTTGGAAAGAAAACCTTGACACCCCTCCTTTTCTCTTGACTCTAGAGATGCTGAATTACAATGTGCATAATTGCTTAGTAGACTCTGGAGCAGCAGTAAATGTGATGCCCCTTGAGATTTGTAAAAATATTAATGGACAGCTAGAGTCCACACCTCGTGAAGTAACGCAATTAGATCGCACAGGAGTCAAGGTGGTGGGTGAAATGAAGAATGTCCTCATTCGTTTGGCTGCAAACAACAAAATATGTCAATTTATTGACATTATGGTGGCTGATATACCAAGGGGATATGGGCTCATTCTCAACCGAGATTGGACTGCCAAGCTGAAGGGATATTTTCCTTCAGATTGGTCTCATCTGTGGTTGCCTCTCAAGGGTACCCCAAGTCATATAAAAATTCTGAGAGAACCATATATGAAGTATACTGTCACTATATTAGGAGAAGGAAATGAGTCTGCTGATTCTATCCTGGGAAACTATCTCACTGAGCTTAAGCTAGAGCATCATACCTCAAAAGGGGCCAGTCCTATGACGGGCACTCAGCCTGAGCTTCTTCAACTCCCTCAGGCTGAAAGAAATGACTGCAGGATCTTAGATATGGGTTCCATTTCAATAACAGCACAGTTGGACCATGGTTAGGCAATCCATATCTAAATCCAGCTCATTCCTCAGTTCTTTTAATTTTATAATTTTTCAGGAATGGGCAAGTTTTTGTCTTCTTTTGTACATAAATAAATTGCTTTGTTGCTTATGTTGTTTTCTTATTTTAGTGCTTTGATGTTTTCTTCTTTCGATTACTTGCTTCGCTGCTGTTTTCTTTATAGCTTCGCTAGTTTTCCTTTTGATTTTGAATAAAGAGGCAAACTTTTGGTTGCAATGGAAACATCAGGGTTCTTTATTAACTAAAATCTTGACTGAAAGACTGTGCTTAAAAGTATAGAATGTCTTCTAGTAACCGTATTCCTAACTGGCAGAACATTCATTTGAAGTCTTACTTAATCCTTGTAAATAACTCAGAAGTGGAAAGGGTCTGAAGTACTATTTCGAGGCTCCATCTATTTCGCATCTTAAATACCCAAGGGAGTGACAGCAAAAGACCCACGGAAAGGAAGCAGAGTGGAACAGTTTATCATATATAAATGATCCCATGCCATAAAGTACAAGAAAAGGCTGAAAGATATTAAGAGTCAAAACTCCTAAAAGAAGCAAGACATCTCAAAGCGAAACTCGAAAAAGTATTAACCTCAAAGCATTAAGTACCAAATGGCCACAAGATCCTCTCCGTCCGTGAATTGAAGTATGAAATGTATCATTCACACAAAAGGACACTATGGGATAGAGGATCCTGAATTAAAATTCAGTAAGAAAGGCCTACAGAAAGACTCATATGAAAAGAACTAAATTTCTAGAAGGCACAAAAGTGCAAATTGGCATGGGAATGAGGAGCAAAAGGATAATACTGTTGCCATCTGTCACAGTCCTGTGGTGTCTAAGCTCTAGCTGCACAAGGGTAGGGAAAATAAACCTCATCCATATGGCCTCAAAAAAGTTATTCAGACCTGAAATACTGTTGATGTTACCTCCTCCCGAAAAGATGGGCTTCTTTTAAGTAATTTAATGCATAAGTTGCCTTGCTTAGAAATACAGACATCTAGAAGATTTCGATTTTATTCAGACAGTCTTAAGCTGGGAGAGAGAGTTAATTCAGAGATCTGGGGTTCACCAGGTAGTCGCCAATTGTTGCACCTGCAACAATTTCCCAAAATTCTAAAAATTTTAGGACCCTCCTTTACTTTGAATAAGTTGGTTTTTTTTTTTCCTGTTTTCAGTCTGGTGACTTTTGGTCTATGGATTTTTGGAATGTTTTACAGCACTTTGAATTGATATTAATCGATCTATTTTGCTCCTTTAATGCTTTAAAATGATCCCTTCCATTATCCAGATCATCGTTGCTTTTTGCATATCTGTGAAGTCATTTTACATCGGGAGTTGAGTCATTTGTTCTTCCCGCCGCTGCGGAGGTTTCCTGCTTTGTATTTCACCATTGCGGGTGGTTGACGATTCTTCACTATTACGGGTGGACTTTTTTTCTGAGTCGAAAGAGGATGAGTGTCTCTTTGGCCACTGTTGCGGACGGGTTATCGTTTGGTCTCCGCCATTGCGGACCATTTGGGGGTTCTAAGGTTTCGTTTCCTTGCCGATCCGTATGTATCGGAGCTCTTTACCTTCTGTTTCCTTCGCTGTTGCGGGCGGGTCTGAGTTTCGGTTTTCTCCGGGTGGCTGATGTGAGTTACGCACATTGTTTGTTATGCGTGCCCACCGTTGTGGAGGAGTCCGGGCTCTTGGCTTCCGATATAGGTCCCCGCCGACGCCCGATCTTTTGTTTACACGCTCTATTCGCCGTTGCGGGTGAATTGATGCTGGGAACTATTCGCCGTTGTGGGTGAATTGATGTTGGGAACTATTCGCCGTTGCGGGTGAATTGATACTGGGAACTATCCACCATTGCGGAAGGTCTGGGATTCTCGCCACCCATTTCACTTTCGTTCCCCGCCCGATACGACTCGTTACTCATGCGACTCTTTATATATACGGGGGCAGGGGTTTTGGATTTTTCATTGTTGTTTTGCGCCCGAGCTGTTGTTATCCTCGCCACGCACCCTGCGAACCTTGTGGAGCTCTGTGCTTGTACCCGCGTCCAGGTGTCGGTTGGAAGCTCAACTGTTGTCGCCTCATCAGCTGCGCATCACTACCAGGTAGGATATTTACCGCCCTGCCTCGTGCTTTTCAAGGTTTTGATTGGGTGATTTTTTGCTGCGGTTGGGGTATTGCTAGCATTATGTCCCCGTAGTCCCTTTTTCGCTTGCACACGGAGTGTTCACCCGCGGCTAGGGTTGCCATAGTCGTTTCCCCTTACATGTTGCGCCTACATTTTGAAAATTGGCCGGTTGGGATAGAAGTTTGCAGTTAGAGGGGGGGGAGTCGTTTTTCCTTTATAGAGCCCACGTAGTATCTTTTGACCTCGGCCGTTTGGTTCGCCCCGCGCACAGTGGATGAAGGCGCGGTGTAGGCGGCCGTTATGCTGCCTGCACCTGGTTTTTCCTTTGTAATAATGAGGCCCATGGAGAGGTTTTACGGTGGTTTTATTGTGATCAAATGTTTCCTCAGCTATTGATTTTCCCGTTTACCAGGTTTCGAATCCCAACCTCTGCCCACGCCGTCCCGCGCAGTCCTCGTTTTTTGGTTGTCTGAAACCCTAGGGCTGTGCCGCTATATTGTTTACGATTTGGAGGTAACATGGATGTTGGCACTGGTGGGAGCGCCGTGTGCAAAAAATTGTTGTTGATGCCCGTAGTACCTAGCCGTACCAATGTAACTACTCTTCCGCGAGCCGCATTGGCTATTGCAGTATTTATCCTTGATAACGCCATGTCGTCGAAATATTTGAATTGTGGACAGTTATATTTGCACCTTGCGTTTAAAATTCATACTTGTGCTTTATGAGTTATTTTCATGAGAGAAGTGGCGTACTGTGAAATAATGTAGATTTAATGATAGCCCAATGATGATTGATCAAGTTTTAGTATCATACAGCAGAATGACATTGCTCATTATATTGCCCAGGACTGAGTCTGTTTATGCTAGTAGTTCTGATAATCAGGGCATGCTTGGGTTGTGCATACATGCATTGGTTTTTAGGCTTGCTTTCACTTTAAATGGCACTCTGCATATGATGTGCATTTTTTGCTTCAATGTATTGCTATCTTGAGAAAATGGCGTGTCACATAATGGTGTAGATTTAATGCTGTCTCAAGCATAGTTGATAAGCTTGATATTAAGCAACAGTGGTAGATTGTTCAGAACTGTGTATGCTTCACATAAATCAAGTCATGAAATATTGCACCCTAGTCTCAAGGAATTATAGAGCTGTGCAATGCATGCGTTTGTTGCACAGATTATTATCATACTAGACATAGGATAATAGCACATTGCACAATATTGCATACTAGTTCAATTCTTCAGCCTGAAGGGCTTATGTCTTAATTTCATTACAGTCATGATACACTTGAGAAAGAATAAACTGCTGCACAATGTTCGCAAGTTCGAATTGCTTAATTTCATAATGTTGTACATGACAGGAAGAACTTACAATGTCCAAAAGGTAGAAAAAGAAGGCCCCTATGGTCGAAGAACAATCAGCAATAGAGGTCGTCCCACAGACAGAATATATATATGAGGACACCCAATGTGTCTCGGGTGTTGAGCCTGAGTATAAATGGGATGAGCTATACAGATTGATTTCCCGCAGAGAAGTCCCAAACATGGGTCTCGAAGAGGAGCCCATTTATGCCAACATAGAGAAATCCGCCATCATGAAGGTGGCTACCAGACCAGAGCTGTTCCCATGCTCTGATGTTATGAGATGGATTCTGCCCCACAGAAACAACAACACAATGCTTATAGGAAATGTCGAAGGTCAGGGCTATGCTGCATTTAGCCTAGGATATGTGGCGCTAGCTTACCACCTGCCAGAGCCTCAGATCTTCCTGTCAAATGATTGGTTGGATAACCTCAGGATGGATTTGGTGGAAACCCTGAAGAGAATGCTCTTGCCAGGAAAGCTCTATCGACACAGAGCAACCGAGGATTATGATACAGCGAGCTTAAGAGCTCCTTACAGATTTGTAGCTCTAATGCTAAACAGGATCTTCGGTAGAGCCAGTGGCAGACTGTTCAAATTTGAATGGGTCCCCATTATGTTCCATGTGGCGACCCAAGGAATAATATTCAACTGGGCTAGCCTCGTATCAAGTAGTCTCTCTTCTTGCGTAGCTGCAGTCTTGGGAGGAGGAGAAGCCTGGAAGAAATCTGAATTCTATATGAGTTCCATTTTGATAGACTGCATACTATGCAACCAGCCTTTCCCCGGCCTCAAGTGTGCCTGGGATAGGGAAAGAATGCCTGTATATGCAGCTTACAAACCACTGTGGGCTCATCAGTACCATAGTTATTACAGAGAAGTATGTGAGCATTTCATTATGCCACTATACAAGCTTATCTTCCGGAAGGAATGTGATTGCATGTCAGAAGATGCTATGCAGGTAGTAGAGGAGTATGGAGATTATTTTTTGACAGACAATGGTATGTATCTTCAAATGTATGGAGGCTCGAAGACACCTTATCTACTGCCAAAGTATGCAACGTATTATATAATCCATAAAGAGTGTTATGGAGAGAAATTCCTATGGCTTGGGGTACCACAACAAACAGCTAGACTCCAGAAATCAATCTTTCCCAATATGCAATATAAATAAAAACATCTAACACTAAAGGATCGAACCTCGTACCTTATTGTGGACGGTTGAAGTAGATCCCCGTTGAGCTTTCCAATCTTCAGCTTGAATTGTTATAGCATGTCCTCAACAACAAGTAAACAATACAAGCATACTATATTTCATGGTGTTAGATCTATTCTAGCATATATAATCAATAATGTATAAGCATTTGACATATTCCAATGGATGCAACATTCATTCAAATACACATTACTGGACAGGAAAAGATATTTCTATTAATATGAATCAAAGATTACAAGTGACAACCTCTGATGGCACGTCTGTGAATCGAAGAAACTGAATCCCCCACTTGGGCCTCCACCACGTCAATCCTCCATCACTCCGATAGCAAGCTCACTAACAAAGGAAAGCTTGAGAAGAACACAACAGTGCTCCAAAGGGACAAAGGGATGCAGACTCAAGTATAGTTCTGGCAACAGCGGACTATAGTTTCGATACTCTCAATTCTCTCCTATGCTTTCAATGTCTCAATGGTTCCTTATATAGATTTTCAAAGTGATACTGAAAGGTCGAATCCATGTGATCTCAAGGCATATGGAAGGCCAGGAGTCATATGAGTCAGATCCAAGTCAAGGAATGCTCCAACAGTTTTGGATTATGCACACATCCTGATGTACGCGACTATCGAGGGAATATCCGCGCATGTATGCGGTTATCGGGGAAAAGGCCGCGTATATCACTTTTCTAATGTTTTTAGGGATGGTCAATGATACATCAAAAGACAACAAATGGTCCATAGGGAATAATGAGTTTGCAGCAGGACAGGGGAAGGCCATACAATGTGTGACTCACCTAATGTGGTGAAATCCACTATAACAGATGCCCCCTAATGTATGAGATCAGAGGGGTTATACGATGGCCGAAATACATTATAAGTCCATCCCAGAAGTGAAGTGATGAAGGTACCCAAATGGAAGACCAGCCACCCAATCAGCATAATACCGTAATACAACTCTGCATATAACTGCGAATACATATAGCGGTCCCCGATACATAAGAGTACAATGGCCATGAATAGGCATGAAACATGATAGAACATATGTGGTCATCGCCATGTACAATATACATAGATCAGAATCTCCATGATGAAGATATACAAAGCACAATGATCTCCACAAAGGATGAAGATATATAACGGATCAAGGTCTCCATAGTGGCTGGAAATGTCTGACATATACTGGAACAAGTCACGAGAGCTGAAATCTCATGAACACTGGCACGATCAAGGAGGTAGCATATAGTGGATGCCACCAATCTGGAAGGTCTTCTACACAAACCGCTACGAGTACATGTCCTACTATTCAAATAGAGGTGTCAAGGTCAAACATAGTAGTCCATCGTCTGATTACCGGTCATTGATGTATACCGTTAACAGATGCGAGATCACCCACCAATAATGAAAATGGGAA
>LPNX010868370.1:251108-262947 GCA_001517045.1 Pseudotsuga menziesii
GTAGGTGAAGATAAAACTCAGATAACGAGTACAGCTCCTAAGTCAAACTATAACCCAACCAATGGATGTGATATACAGTGCTCTGTTCGAAGGCGACACGACTCGACAGCTGCCAAAGATAATATCTTTTCTTGTCCGGCTTTTTGGTTTTTTGATTTTTTTGGTCTTTTTCAGTTATTTGAAAAGCTTGAAAAAAGAATAAACTAGCTTTATAGTTACAAACTAGGAGGAGACGAGTGTCATAAAGGCAAACAAACTAGTTCCAAGCAGTGGAACATACCTATGCTCAATGCAAGGATACATGTGTAGGATATCAACACTCGAGGGAAAATCCCCTCCCGATAAAAAAGGGAATCAAGCTGCGAAAGATATAAATAAAGGCTCTGCATGGCTAGACATGAGACAAGCTTGGGCTATATGGCTGAAACGCAATGTCAGGGGAGCCGACATAAAGCTCAATAAGACAGGCAAAGCTCATGATAATGCATTCACAACTCGATATAAGGGGAGTCCGGGGGGAAACTGGCCAGCATAAGATCAAGAGGAGTATGAGGCTCTTGCTAAATGTCATGGCAATACTATACAACGGACTCCCACACCCTAAAAGGGGGAAACATCGGCATGGGCACCAAATGCAAATATGGCGCTAACTAGGGTACCCATGTAAGGTGAGTCTCTACCACTCACATCATGCCACTTAGCAAGAAGGTTCCGTGATATAATAGAGTGGGTTCGTACCCAAGGATATAGTGACATGGTCATAAGGTCATGCAAAATGCAAACGGTGGTGAACCTAACCTATATGCCAGTGTAGACGTTATACCTGAGATAGGAACGAACGGGTCGAAACCTCGGAGAGAGTGTACAAAAATTGGATCCTACATGACAACCATATTAGTCCAAAACATCCCAAAATAGTCAATATAGAATCCAAACTATAGGATATAGGGAGGAATGATCATGACAATAGCACCCAAAGGAAACAATGCGGTGAACAATGGGACATAAAAAGGAAAGTAAGGTGTAGACCCAACGTTCATGCATCCACTACCACCCCCCATGAGGGTGACCACTGGTGTAAAGACCGAGGAAGGGAATAAAAGGCCTCCAAAAATGAAGTAGAGGATGGAATATTACCATCACCAAATCAACGAGCATGGTAAGGGGTTGTGATGCTCCCAAGTCTAACACCAGTGTCTGTACTGGGACCAAGGACGGGTGATAGGATATCAGGCATGCCGAAAATAAAAGGACCCAAACTCAAGAGAGCATAAATATACTCAAGGAACCACGATCCCAAAGGCCAACTAGCGCACAAAGAGCACACTCCTAAGAAAATCTACAGCCAAAATACAAGCAAACCACGGGGAGGATATGTGAGCTCCCGAATGCAGCAGGTATGTCAGCAGGTATGGTTGCCATTTCTGTTATGGAGAGAAATTCCTATGGCTTGGGGTACCACAACAGACAGCTAGACTCCAGAAATCAATCTTTCACAATATGCAATAGAAATAAAAACATCTAACACTAAAGGATCGAACCTCGTACCTTATTCCGGACGGTTGAAGTAGATCCCCATTGAGCTTTCCAATCTTCAGCTTGAATTGTTATAGCACGTCCTCAACAACAAGTAAACAATACAAGCATACTATATTTCATGGTGTTAGATCTATTCTAGCATATATAATCAATAATGTATAAGCATTTGACATATTCCAATGGATGCAACATTCATTCAAATACACATTACTGGACAGGAAAATATATTTCTATTAATATGAATCAGAGATTACAAGTGACAACCTCTGACGGCACGTCTGCGAACCGGAGAAACTGAATCCCCCACTTGGGCCTCCACCACCTCAATCCTCCATCACTCCGATAGCAAGCTCACTAACAAAGGCAATCTTGGGAAGAACACAACAGTGCTCCAAAGGGACAAAGGGATGCAGACTCAAGTATAGTTCTGGCAACAATGGACTATAGTTTCGATACTCTCAATTCTCTCCTATGCTTTCAATGTCTCAATCGTTCCTTATATAGATTTTCAAAGTGATACTGAAAGGTCGAATCCGTGCGATATCAAGGCATATGGAAGGCCAGGAGTCATATGAGTCGGATCCAAGTCAAGGAACGCTCCAACAGTTTTGGATTATGCACACATCCCGATGTACGCGACTATCGAGGGAATATCCGCGTATGTACACGGTTATCGGGGAAAAGGCCGCGGATATCACTTTTCTAATGTTTTTAGGGATGGTCAATGATACATCAAAAGACAACAAATGGTCCATAGGGAATAATGAGTCTGCAGCGGGATAGGGGAAGGCCATACAATGTGTGATTCACCTAATGTGGTGAAATCCGCTATAACAAAGAGGCGGTTAGACAAGTGTTCATTGACGGAGTTGGTCATTTCCTGTTCCAGCATAAGAAGGCTGCATATCCCCCTTTACCTTTCAAATTAGGTAGCTGCAGATTCGCCAATGTGAAACAAGCTGCCGAATTCATAGAAGAACTAGGGAAGTTCCATTTTGGGGAGATGCCTTTCCGGCGCAATGACACTCATGGTAAAGTGGCTGAGCACTGCAAGAAGCATAAAGTGTTCTTTGAATATACCCATCATTATGATAAGGATGAATCTGTTTTTCCGAGAGCTCCAAACATGACGGCACTTAGTAGAAGATTCAAACCAAAGAACCCCACCAAAGGTGGAAAAGGGGCAGAGTAGGCCAAAGCTGAACAAGCCAGAGTTGAAGAAGCAGCCAAAAGGATAAGGGAGGAAGCTCAGAGGCTGGAAAATGAGGCTGCAGAAGGGAGAAGAAGAGAAAAGGAAAGCTGCCCAGGAAGCAACTGAACTAGCAAAAGAAGCATCTAGAGAAACAGAAGAGGCAGACAGGCAAGCAGCCGAAGAAGCACAGAGAAAACTAAATGAAGAGCTCTAAGGGCAGGAAGCTGAAAAGATAAAGTTAACACAACAGCCAGCCTCTGAAACACCAACAGGGCAAAGTCAGGAAGAGGAAAACCATGAGGTGCAAATCCTTCAAGTACCTACTGCTAGCACTCCTGTAACCCCTATACTCCAAATAGTGCCTTTCGTCCAGAAGAAGGGGGAAGAAGTCCCTGATTTCAGTACTGTATACTATGACAGGACCACTAAGAGAATAATGAGGAGGACGGAAAAGAAGGTGGAGGAGAAATATCTATCAGGGAAGATGGTCACAGATACAGCAGTCATGTTAGGGACAGACAAAGATCCTATGCTCACGATAAGAGCCGGGTCTGCACTAATTGATGCCTTCGTTGATAATATAAAGAAGGTGATGATTAAATTAGAATCAGCTAAGAAGACCACTGCTCAGCTAAAAGACACATTGAGACAAGAAAGAGGAGAGGGTAGCAGACTTAAGAGGAAGTATGAACACGTGCTAAGGGAAATGGAATCCAAAAAGGGTGAAATCCATGCCCTCCAAGTAGAGGTGCAAGCCAAGGAAACAACACAAGAGGCTCTAGAAAATGTACAACCAGAAGTCCAAGATCTGAAAAATGAGAAGGAACAGTTGAGGGCAAAAGTGGAAGACCTAGAGGCGCAGTAGTATATTATCTATGAATCCAATACTGCATACACCCAAGGACTGAAAGAGCAGCTGGATTCTCTGACTGCTGAACTGGAGACAACAAAGGAACAGCAAGTCGATCTGCAGCCTTTTAAAGAATATATCCTAGCGCAAAAGGCTAAAATGCTGCAGCTACAGACTGCTTTGGAAGAGGAAAGATGCAAATTTATTCAGATGGACAGCAGGTTAGAGGAGATCATAGAAACTTCCTCCTATTTCGTGGACAAGTCCCAAGATGTTCTTGAGGTCTTGAATGCCAGATTGGAAAGACTAGAAGATGATGCCGAGATTCCAGGAGAACTACTAGCCAAAGATCATCAAGCCCTCAGGAGAGATCACAGCCTAGTAGAGTTTGCCATTACCACTGCTGAAGACTTTAAGAAGGCTGTCCGAAGAACACAGGTAGCATGCGCATAATATTTTAAAAGGTTCCTTAATGCATACCACTGCCAGACAGAGGCTGAGCTCAGGTTTGAAGAGTTCCCGGATCATGAAACCTTTGTGGACATATTGCAGAAAGGGCATCAAGATGCAGAGGCCAGGACGCGGCAGATTCGATCCATTGATGCCATAGTACTAAAGCACGAAGTGGGTCATGCAGCCGTTAGCATACAGGTTCTAGAAGACCAGCTCCGGTTGAGCCCAGCAAGGATCGAGGCCATCAGGAACCAAGTTGACAAGTTTGAAATTAACATCCAGTTCCTAGAGCCATGCACTTTTGAAGGCCTCGCTGCTGAAGCAGCAGTGTGGAAAAAATTCTTTGAAAACCAAGAAGGATCCTCCTCATAGAGGACCGGTCAACTTTTATTAATGTAATATTTTTGTAAAAGTTTTGAGAAATGAAGCGTTGGGAAAGCAAAAGGTTGGGAAGCCCAAAGGTCACTTTGGGCAGCCCAACCATTTTGACTTTTTGTATAAAAGTAGAAAGCGTAGAAGCAAAAAGGGCTTTTTTCCCTAGTAAGACTGGAAGGTTGTTGTAAGAAGAACTATTTCCTTTTGCAATAAAAAATTACAGTTTTCCTGTTGAAAGAAGATCGGTGGGATTTCAAATGTTTTGCCATGGATAGTCGAAAGATGAACTACTTTGTTTTTCAGCATTGTATCCGTGAATTGTGAGATCGTTCTAACTTATGACCTATGTCTTGTTTAAAGGATTTCTGATTTATTTTATGAAATAACCACCATGAGTAATGCATGCTTATTACGAAACAATTGGTTAGCTAGTTGTGGAAATATATTTCATTGTTCATGCCTGTAAAAGTAAATGTCAGCTATCTGTAATTGCTTTTATCATGTGTGCACAGCCGCATTGCTCATATTTATTAAATATAATTTGGATCCCCGGGGATAGGTAGATAGAGATAAACAGGTAGGCATATAGATAGGTAGTCATTTTATCTCATTCCTGCATATGTGATTCAGATGCATAGCGAGCTTAAGACGAGAGGTAAGAACCCGCGCATCACATTGTGAATGCTCTTTGCATCTTTCACCATCCCGCACAATTAGTTAGATACTTGCATTTCACATTTAAGACAAAAATACAAATTCCGGTGGACCGGGCCGCAACCGGTAGACCCTTGTTGTTACTTTGACCTACGGTAGCCGGACCGTAAAACCGGACGGATTCCCTATACCAAATAGTCAACGGGCTAGTTGGGAACGTCGATTGGGGAAAATCCATTACTGTTGTCGCCTGCGAATTTCCAGGCCCCAACACCTTCATGGGACTTGCATGATACTACAGGAGATTCATTGAGGGATTCTCTAGAGTTGCACATGCCATCACTTCTTTGCAAAAGAAGGGAATGAAGTTCAAATGGAAATCGAGGTGTGAAGAAAGTTTCCAGAGGGTGAAGAGTCTTCTCACCAGTGCACCGGTATTGAAGGTTGCAGATCTAGAGAAATATTTTCTGGTGTGTACCGATGCATGTGGGAAAGGGCTTGGAGGAGTCCTTACGCAGGACAACCACGTGATATGCTATGAGTTGAGAAAGCTGAAGGAACATGAGGTGAACTATGGCACTCATGATCTAGAGCTTGCAGCCACAGTACATGCTCTCAAGATGTGGAGACAATACTTGATGGGAAGGAGGTTTGAGCTCAGAACAGACCATTGTGGCTTGAAGTATCTATTTGATCAGCCTACTCTGAATGCTAGGCAAGCAAGATGGCTGGAGTTCTTATGTGAATTTGATTTTGAAATCAAGCACATAAAGGGAAAGGAGAATAAGGTAGCTGATGCACTCAGCAGGAAGATGCAGGAAAGGCATGTGGCATCTCTTAGTATTTTCCAATCATATTTGAGGCAGCAGATTGTTGGTCATGTTGCTGGAGATGAATTGTATGAGCAGGTAAAAGACAAGTTGCAGCAACGAAGTCTTGAGAAGAGGTATGAGGGATATAAATTGGAAGAATATGGACTTCTCACTTATAAAGGTATAATTTATATTCCAAATGTAGAAGAATTAAGGAGAGTTGTTATGGATGAAATCCATCAGGCTCCGTATTCTGGTCACCCAGGATATCAGAAGACAATTGCTACAGCTAGAAAGCAGTACCTTTGGCCAGGAATGAAAAAGGACATGGCTGAATACATTTCAAGGTGTATGAAATGTCAACAGGTAAAGGTTGAGCATCAACATCCAGCAGGTTCATTGCATCCTTTGCCAGTTCTGGAATGGAAATGGGAATTTATTTCCATGGTTTTTATTACAGGGTTGCCAATGGCTTGGAGACAACATGATTCCATCATGGTTGTGGTAGACAAGTTGACTAAGGCAACACATTTTATACTGGTTAAGTCTACGTATGAGACTGGCGACATTGCAAAGATCTTCATGAAGGATATTTTCAAATTGCATGGATTGCCGAAGGCAATAGTCTCCGACAGGTATGTCAAGTTCACTTCCAACTTTTGGAAGGGGTTGTTTGCAGATTTGGGTACAAAGCTAAACTTCAGCACTGCATACCATCCTCAGACAGATGGACAGACATAAATATTTAATCAGATGCTTGAAGACATGCTTCGCATGTACGTGATGGACAAACCAACCAAGTGGGAAGATTACTTACACTTGGTAGAGTTTGCTTATAACAATGGGCAGCAGGCATCCTTAGGGATGAGTCCGTATGAAGCTTTGTATGGAAGAAGGTGTAGGACACCAATGACTTGGGATAATCCAGTGAACAGGATTGTGCTTGGACCAGAATTGCTCAGGGAAATGGAGCAAGATGTTGTAAAGATCAGGCAGAATCTAAAAGCATCCCAGGACAGACATAAAAGCTATGTAGATAAGCATAGGGTGAACATGGAGTTCAGTGTTGGGGATCATGTTTACCTCAGAGTGAGGGCAAGGAAGAGTTCCTTGAAGATTGGTAGTTGTGCCAAGTTGTCACCTAGATATTGTGGGCCGTTTGAAGTGCTTGAAAGAATAGGGCCAGTTGCATATAGACTTGCATTGCCTGCTAGTACTAGAGCTCATAATGTTTTTCATGTTTCTTTGCTTAAGAGATATGTACATGATCCTAACCATGTGATAAATTGGGATGTGATTCAGGTAGAACCCGAGGGAGAGTTCCGAATCGAGCCAATGCGCATCCTCGACAGGAAGGTCACAATGCTCCGGAACCGAGCCATAGGGTAGGTAAAGGTGCAATGGGAGCACTTCAGACCTGAAGAGGCTACATGGGAGCTGGAGGATGCCATGCGATTGGCACATCCATTTTTGTTCAATTTTGCTTAACACTGAGGCGATGCCAGTGTAACATTTTGTTCAAATTTTGCAAAGCACTGAGGACAGTGCTATTGAAGGGGGAGGGGAATGTCACATCCCCAGTTTTGACCCCTTTGCATTAGATGTATATACTGTAATGATCATGGTGTGGAGCTAAAGGCCAAGGCCCTGCCATTGATCGGTTATGCTATGTTTTGGATTTAGACTTGTCACCGATGGTATATTGGGGCATGCGGTATATATTATGTTGGTCATCATGTAAATATGCATCTTTAATTAAATTAAATGAACCCGACCAGCTATGATCGCGACAACTAAATTGAGATGGGGGCATGATTTTCACAAGGATAAGGGTGGGGAAATTGTCAAACCTTGGGCCAAGGAGGGAAAATACCCATGTGTCTTCTTCCCCTGTTTTATTCCAACCGCTTTCATTGAATAATGGCTGCTGGTGGTTGAGGCAGTTAATTGTTTTGGGAGTGGGGTGGCAGGACTGTCAGTCCTCACCCACACGCACACTCCACCACCAAGGAACACTCACGCCTTCTCACCACCGCGCATTACCTCCATGGTTTTTTATTCTTCCTTCCTCATGGTCTGCTCACATCCACGCACAGGCTTACCTGGTCTCACTCACGCAGACATTCACTCTCTCCACGACGGTGCTAAAACGCTGGTGCACTCCAATCCGCATCCTCTCTCTTGTTGTTCATCCATGCACAAGCTGGGAGTTGTCTGCCCTCATGCAGGGACCGTTGTCTGCTCACTATCCTAACGCACAGGAGTCTGCCCATTTCACGCTCCGTTTGGAAGTCGGTATTCTTCTCTTCCTCTGCGTGATTTATGTATGTATTACCGGTGACTTCATTGCCCAAGGGTGATCTGTTGTTTTCTCCTATTCTGAGCTGTGCTCACTGATAAGCTTCGGGGCTGTGGTCTTTCCCCTGCTGTGAACTCGGTTGCCTTTCCATCCTCGGACTGTGTAAGTTCCTTGGTGACTACATTGCTCAAATTGGGTCGTTGATTTTTCCCCACATTGTTGGCCGTGGTTGCTGTGGTCTTCCTCACATTTTGGGAACTATTGTAAATTTGCTTGAGAGTCATTTTGGCTATGATAGGGCCAAGAATGACTCAGAATTTATCTTCCCTGTCTTACGCTGTATCCACTGGTTGTTTGCATGCATGCAATGGTTGGTCTTTGGACTGCGTAGGGAGCAGGGATGGGGGCTTAGTTTTGCTTGACAAACCTGGTGGCAGGAAACCACACAGATAGAGCTATAGGGCTAGCCTTCTTCTCCACCACCCCTGAACAACACTGGAAGGGAATGCAGGTCCTGAGGGATTGATTCCTTATGTTGGGTGTGTGTGGGTGTCATAGAGGTCAGGCTAGTTCTGGTGTAGGTGTTCTTGGCTCTCTAATGAGCTCACCAGCTTAGCAGTAAGCCTTTCCCAACTCCTTGATGGCCTGATAAACCCAACTGTGTTGGCTTGGCTGTGTTTTGTATATCCTTGGCTATGTGTAAGCCTGCTAGTTCCCTTATTCCTTGGAGAATCATGCCCAAATCGGGGGTGGCAGCGTTGCTGAGAGATTAAGGAGCACGCTGGCCTATGGTTGGGTGGAACGTTGCAGCAACGTAGCTGGTTGCAGAACGAATTTTTCTTAAGATAAGTGATCTTGTCCATTTTACTTCTGCAATCATAATTTCTGTTAAGGAAAATGATGAACTTGTTAAATTAATGCTTGTGTGAATGCATGTTGATTCCACTGTGCATGATAAATAACGATAGCTATGTATGATAAATAATGGCATTTGTGCCTATTCTACCTTAATGCATTTTCCTGCAGCATTCCGTTTATGCAAATTTTATGCATGTACATGTTCATGGGCTCTTAGCCTGGATGGTTAACCCCATGGGGTCGCGTCCTCTTTGTCGGTCGAGGGCATGGGGACGTGACAGAGACAGTCTGTAAGAATCTGATAATGACAAACACAACTCTATATCAAGGAAGAGTTGTCTCTCAGAATTAGGAAACTCTGGAACAGAAGAAGATGGTCTATTAGAATTCAACATTGACAAAAAAAATTCAACATTAGGTATATAAGGCCTCTCGAAACTAATAGCACTGTGAATTCCATGTAGATCTTGTAGAAGAACAAAGGTCAAATCTTGTTATTTCTCCAACTGACCAACTTGGTCTCTCAAAATCGCAATCTCATGTGCATTCATTTGATTCACTTGAGACTGGGCATACCACTCCTTCACATAAGATTCCTTGATTTGGGATGCCCGATTCTCTAAAATGGCTACAAACTCTTGCTTCTGGGATTGAACTCTCTTAGAAATCCTTGCAACGACCACATTGACTTGCTGAAGTGGGGTTTCCATTGCAACAAAAGTATGAAAACAAAGATTGAAAACATGAAAGCTTGATTTTTCTATGTCGTCTGAAGGTGATAAGCATTCCATAAGTATATTCAGAAATTTGTTTCCCGTGCTAAGTGAAGGGACATAAAATTTAATTATATTTATGACTGAATTGACTGACAATTCATGTTAATTAAATTAAGAAGACTACACTCGAAGAACAAATCCTGCTATATCACACGGGTACATGAGTCATAAATGTTATATCAAAATATGTGAAGAGATTGTCACACATTTTAGATATGTCACATTCCAATTTGGTATTGGAAAAGTTTTTTTTGAAAAATGTGATAAGACATGTCAACGCAAGATCCTTGCCATTAATTACAGTGGAAAAGGAAGATTCGTTGCAAAAAGGTATTTGCGACATGACATAGATATGACACCAAGCAATAAAAGTGACAAGAAGATGAATTGAGAAGCATGAATCCATGGAGAGTCTAATACTCTGAAGGAGTATCCCTTTTTCATTAATGTCAAAGGGGGACAAATGCTATGTTAAGGAAGAGAGACTTTAGGCAAAAGTGAAAATTGTGCAAAAGAGTATAGAAAAGGACCAAACGACATGAACACAGTGGGAACACGTTGTGCACAAAAGAAGAAGAGCTCGCATTCAAGGGGAGATCAATACTCATTAGCGTTGACATTAATGCTAAAGGGGGGTATTGTTGAACTTTGGTGTTGTCATTGATGTCAAACAAACAAGATAGATGTTGATGTCAAACACGAAGTATGTTGTGTTAAGCAAGAAGCATAAAGACTTGAAGCCAGTTTGAACAAGTATATAAAATATGCAAACAAATATAATAGGTGTGCAAGCTCCAGTAAGTAGTGCCCCCATAATGTGAAAGTGCCACTAAGTAGTGGCCCTCCAATGCACAGTTCCACCAAAGTCCAAAATGATACAAACCCCAATTTGATGAAAGAATAAGAAGCTTGATAAAAAAGTAAGGAAGATGGGTGTCATCGACTTAAAGGAACCCCAATGTGTGGAAAAAGAAATTGAACAAGGATAGATGGAAGAGTATAAATAAGAAATACATGGAAATGCTGAAACAAGCTTGAAGATGAATACAATGTGATATTTTGAGTTTGCAAGTTTCGAATTATTGGGGTATGAATGGATTGTTGATCCATAAGAAGTATATAAAACAGAGAGCTGGATGCACAAAAGAAATGAAGAAGAGCAACAGTGGCAGTGCATAAATTAGAGGGGTACCCAACACTGATATGTGCAAAGAAGATATACAGTAAAAGAAATTTAAGTTGAGATCACAGATTGCGGTCGTAGATTGTAGATCAATGGTATAACAAACCGTGAACGTGGTAGTTCACACATAACAGTACAAGGAAGTCGTAGTTCGCAGATCTTGACATTGTATACTGCAGAAGTTGCAGATTGTTGATTGTATAAGTCACATATCTTAGATATTTACATGTAGACCCCAAAACTTGTAGATTGTTGATAGTAGAAGTCGCATATCACAAAAGTTGCAAAAAATTGCAGATTGTTGATGCTATTGAAATTCAAAGCTGTTGTTCGTAGATTGTGAAAGCCGTAATTCATGGAAGTCACAGTTTGGTATGTACATTTTATTTGGGTGGCAGGAAGGGGCAAGGATAGGGAGTTGGACCTTCCTTTCAGTTGGTGCTAGAGAACAAGAGTGGCAGGACGAGGTAAGGACAAATATTGCAGTGTCCTCTTAGGTTGGTGCTTGAACACAACAAGTAGGTTCTTGCACAAAATGATTGAGGTCCTCTCAAGTCGGTGCTTGTGCAAAAGGATTGAGGTCCTCTCAAGTCGGTGCCTAAATATAGCAAGTTGGTGCTTGCGTAGAGGATTGGAGTCCTTACAAGATGGTTCCTGTAATAAAAAAGTTGGTGCTTAGTTGTGGGATTGGTGTCCTAATAAGGTTGGTGTTTGAGTGAGTTGGTGCTCACATCTTAGAGATTGGTGTCTCCCATCTTTCTATGTAATAAAAAAAAATATATTGGTGCTCACATCTTAGATCTCTCTCTCTCTCTCTCTCTCTCTCTCTCTCTCTCTCTCTATATATA
>LPNX010868370.1:263851-323705 GCA_001517045.1 Pseudotsuga menziesii
TAAGTGAAATTTTGTATAATCTATGCTTTATACTGATTCACCCCCCGCTCAATATAAATAAGAATTCTAACATAGATATCATATGGTTGATTTGTTGGTGATCACTATTAGTGATGTTTAGGTCACTGGCATACATCACAAGGATGAGGTATTTACTTCTTGAGGTGACAAAAAAAGGAGTCACCTTGAACATACCAATATGTTTGTCTATAGATTCCTTCATTCAAGTCTCCATGCAAAAAGGTACTTTTGATGTCCATTCAATGTACCTTCCAACTTTATGAAACAACAAGTGAAAGAACAAGTTAGATTGAATCCGTCTTTCTAACAGGGGAAAAAGTCTCCAAGTATTTAATACCTTCAAGATTCAATCTGGGAGAAACATTAGCAACATGATGGACTTTGTATTTGTTCACACTTCCCTCTATCGAAAACTCACCTTTCTAGACTCACTTGTAACAAACAACTTTGTGACCACCAAGTAAAGAAACAAGATCCCAACTGTCATTCTTTATCAAAGAATGAATTTATTCTTCCATCTCTTCCTCCCATTCTAGATATCACTTGCTTTTTTATAATTCTAAGGATCTTTAGTATTTATGTGCTTGGTCAAAAGAGTTGAACCAATGATAAGAAACCGAGAGTGAGTCCTTCAAGGATAATTTAGATCATGATCAATTGGCTAGAATAGAGAGAGGGAAGTATGGGGCTTCATGGCATGCTCATATTTTGAAGAACAATGATCATCATTAAAAAAGATACAAGCCCTTGAGAAGAAGAAGGTGTAGGCATATAAGGCAATGAATGATTAATTAAAATGATTTTTTTAAAAGATTACCTTTGATGTTTAAGTACAAGTAGCCTATAGGATTTAATATCTTCACAATATCCAATTGAGGTACAATGCTAACTCTTACTTTTCAACATAGCTACCAACTTAACAGCATGAGTGGGCCTAATGGTTAAGAGCATTTGTTTCCTCTTAGGAGGTCACGGGTTCAAATCCAGAGGGGGGTAGTGTATGTACACCTCTGTAGACTTTAGCAGTTAAATCGCTGCACAGAGGGGGGTCCCTTGTCCCACAAACAAGGGGGTCTCATACACCAATTTGGTGTCTCGCTTGGCAGTGACCTTAAAATAGATTATTATTATTATTATTATTATAACAAGAACTGTGACCTCAAAATGAAAACTCTATCAATAAACCCCATATTTTTCGCATCAAAAACACCAAAATCAACGCTCAATTAAACAAGTGTGCTACAAATAGAACCCTTTTTTTTATGGGAAGGGAGGCAGGGGTAATTTATGAAAATTTTCAATCACGGCATTAAAAACTCATATTATTGTTAACAAAAACCTTAAAATCAATGCTTTAATGGAAAACTCGTGCTACCAACAACACCCTTATTTTTTGTAAGTTAAAATTAAAATTTGTTTGAAAATGTAACCTTAACAATCAATATTGACACAACCAAAACCTCAAAATCAACCTCCAAATTGAATTGTTGTGCTACTAGTAGGACACATTTATTATTATTATTATTATTTATTTTTATTTTATACTTTTGAGATTAAACTCACAATATTTTTGAAACCATGGTCTTAACAACTTATACCATTGCAACAAAAATATTAAATTCAATCATTGAATCAATAAGTTATGCTACGAGTAGCACCCCTTTTTGTGGGGGGCTTATAATTGCAACATTTTGAAATCACGATCCAAAATATTTTACTGTTTTAGAAAACCATAAATCAATATGAAAATGCCCACTTCTTTAGGGATAATTTTCATTGCAAGCACCAAGAAATACATAAGGTATGATAATAATATCCTATGATTTAAAGTTTAAAATTACTTTCAAATATATTACTTACTTCTAATAAAAAACTCAATATAAATTCATAGAATTACACATAAATGATTTCATAATAATATTGTTGCGTCGCCAAATACAAATTATATAAGCTAAGATTTTTTTAATATCATTAATAATCAAATCATACAAGCTAACAAACATAAAAACGATTCATATCTTCATGGAAAATCATATGTAAGTTTAAAAATCTCTTTAAAGTTACCATAAAACATCATAATAATAAAGAATATATCAAAGGTTTCATGCAATTATTGAAATTGATTCATGGATCATGGCACACTATCATAATTTATATTATCTTCATATGAACGATATGAACGATTTGATGTAGATATAGATGACCCATTTTTCTTCTTTATTTTCATTAAGTGCACCATTTGAGTTTACATATATGCCAACTATTCCAAATGTCAAAACCCTTCTAGATTTATGACTAGATTCATCAAGCTCCCATCTTGTAACTATTTCTTGTGCAAGCAATATCTTGGCAATCTTAGTCTTTGTTGTCGTAAAGAAAGATTGCATATTTTTATTAAATGAAAGTCATAGACAAGTGTGTCAACATCCTCTAATTTTAACCTATCAAAATAAAGATGAAACAATTTTCTTTAAGAAACATATCACAATATTAATAAAAAAAAACAAAAATAAATAATGAACATCAAATTAAAAAAACAATAATAAAAAGGAAAAAAAAATGATACTTAACAATAATTCCAAAACAAAAAAAGCAATAATTCGAAAACAAAAAAACAAAACAACAATAATTAAAAAAATCTTTAACTATAATTTCCAAGACTATAAAATGATAATAATAATACTTAGCTATAATTCTAAAAATAATATACTTTATATATATATAAAATAATGCTTAACAATAATTAAAAAAACAAACAAAATATAGTATAAAAACTAAAAAAACAAATAGAGGCAAGGAAAAAACTTAGTGAAAAATCCATTCTTTGTGTTTTTACTTAAAATAAAATCTGAGTAAACGGAAGAGGCTATTATTTATGGAGCCCTCACTCTTGATTTTTTCAAAACAAAAACTAGTGTGAGTGTAAACAAACAAAGTATAGTATAAAAACTAGAAAACAAATAGAGGCAAGGAAAAAACTTAGTGAAAAAATCCATTCCTTTGTGTATTTACTTAAAATAAAACTAATTTAACGGAAGAGGCTATTATTTATGGAGCCCTCACTCTTTTTATTTTTTCAAAACAAAAACTAAAGTGTCAGTGTATTTGTATTTGTTATGAATTGGTTACTATTAATTATATATATAGAATTGTATTATTGTTTGGAAGGCGTTTTCTGTAATGTAAGTGGATGAGATGTGTAAGGTTGTAATATATTTGAAGTATATTACATCTATATAATAGTATATAAATATTTACATTATAAAATTAGTAATTTAGGATAACATTGCTTCATTTTTAGTTTCGCAATTTGGATGTGTCTGCACTAGTCCATAATGTCCTTTGCTCAACACTTTTGTGTTGTTATTAATGATGGTTGTACCTTTTCAGAAATGTATTGACTTATCATATTTTACTTGTATATATATATATATATATATATATATATATATATATATATATACATCTATTGTACCACAAAATATCGATTATCAATACGATTAAATCTTTATTCCTCCAGTAATTATATGGATTTAGTCTTACTCTAATGGATTCTAGTGTGAAGTAACCCATAGGGTTCACTTCAGTGGTCAAATAATTTTTTCTAGTGGAATAAAGGCAAAAAGAATCTAGAAGCTCATAGTTCCATTCAATTACTAACTATTTGAAGAATTAAATGAAGCTCCTCTTGGGAGAGAAGAGGGGAAAAGGAAAAAGATAAAAAAAGAAGGAACACAAAAAAAGAAAAGAAAAAATGTAAAACAACACATGGTTTTGGTTTTAAAGGAAACCATATATGGTTTAGAAAAGTAAAAATTAAAGAAAAAAGTAAAAATTAAAGGTTAAAAAAAAGAAAAAAAAAGAAAAAAAAAGTAAAAAAAGAAGGAAAGAATAACAAAGTAAAAAAGAAAAAGATGAACATAAAACTATAGAAGTGTAACGAACCTTCAAACTTATTGGGTTCTCACATCTCAATATTGAAAAAGTAAGTGGAGAAGAAATATCAGTTCATAACGAGTAAAATTAATAAACTACTGGATGAAGTAATACAATATCAAGAGACAAATAAAAACATTACAAGTTAGGATTGACTTTGAGAAACAATGTAATCAACAAATAGTTTAAGATTTCAAAAGAAAATTCAACAAGAAATTATTAGAAAAAGATGAAGAAAGTTCCCTCCTAAGGAATCTCAATAAGAAGTTACTTGAACATATAAAAATGTTAATAGACGTGAATCCAGAGATCATACAACTTGAAAAAAAAGATGACAAGTCAAATGTGTCAAATCAATGTGATCAAGAATCTCAAGACAATAAGGAGACCAAGGAAGCAACTATCAAGCTCTGTTCAGATAAAGAAAAAATTTAATCGTTTGAAGAATCACAATCAAATCTTACTAAAAGAGGTAAAACAAATAAAACGTAAGGTAAAAACAATTCTAAAAGTAGAGAAGGAGACATCCATGGATGCAATAGTATGAAGCAAGTCTTTAGAATTTGAGAAGCAAGAAGAACCCTCAACAAAGGATGTCCAAACTATGGAAAAAGAAACAATGATCGAAACCCTTGAATTAGCGACATTGTCAATACAAATTCAAATGTCGAAAAAAAAAGTACATACACAATAAATGTTCAAATTCCAAAAAATAGTTCTAGTGGAAATGTATTGATTAATAGATAGCTAGAAGCACCAAAAATTGAAGTCCCTACAAACATTCCTCAATTAATTGAGAAACTTTATCATCACCCACATCACAATAACCATTACGATAATAATCAAAGTCAGGAGGAAAATAAAAAATACTCTTCTTACAGGCAACCCAACTACAACATTAAAGAAGTACGAATTCAAAATCAACAACTTGCATGGAAGCCTAAAATGAGAAGTTCTATACAAAGAATTGATCATCATACAGTTCCAACAAAGGTAGATTTGGGATATATCGACCTGTCCACTTTTCGAAAATTGTGTGCATCGCTTAGGATTTCTTATCAACACATATCAACTACAACGTTCAGATAATAAAAGTGAGAATCCAGATTAAGCAATATAAATATTCGTTGTTGAATATTTTCAAAGAGGGAAGACTTGTAATATACCTGAAGTATATTACATCTATATAATAATATATAAATATTTACATTATAAAATAGTTATTTAGGATAATATTCATATTTATTGTTGTTATTAATGATGGTTGTACCTTTTTCCTAAAGGTCATGAATGATCATATTTTACGTGTATTTATATACATATCCATTGTATCACAAAGTGTGTGTGTTTGTGTATGTTGACTCCAAGTTTAAATTGACTACATTGCAAAACACATTTATATAAATATATATCAAATTTCAAATTCAAATTCAATTGATGTATCAATATTTATATAAAGATAAAGTAAAAACATAGATAACTAGAACATGCATATCAAGAATAACTATTTTAGGCTTCATACTTAATGAATGAATGGAACTTTTGTCTATTTATAGGATTTATGTGTTATCATTTACAACACAATTTCAAATCAAAGTAATTAGCACCTAGATGATTATAATGGAAAATATATTGGATTATGCATTGTTAAGTATTTAATAAAATACTAAGTTAAATATTAGTTTTGGCTAAATAAGTATTTTACTTCATAATTATATAATTAATTCAACTTTTTTCTATTTTGCATGCATATCTAGAATAACTAGTTTACTTAGTAATTAATGAATGAGTGCAACTTTTATATATTTATAGGATTCATGTGTTATCAACACAATTCCAAATTGGAGTGGACGTTGGCACATGTATGATTATAATGGAAAATATATTGGATTATGCATTGTTAAGTTAATAATAAAATAACTAGGTAGATATTAGTTTTGGGTAAACTAACATAGATCAATCTTAACTCTTGCTCTACCAAGGGCCTATAGGGATCCCATTTAGAGTTTTAAACTTGAGCTTTGCACCTAAAGAGATTTGATCATTCTCGGGGTAGATTCAAAGCTAAGATGGACCTATGGCAGTTATATGTTTCTTATAGGGTGAAAACATGAAGTTGAGTAACTATTTTGCTTATTTTTTGACAAATAAATTGTAAAATTTGATGTTTTCAACTTTGTTGTGTGAAAATAGTGCGAGTCAAGTGCGTGTCAAGTGCGAATCTAGTTGTAAGTGCAAAGATGTAAAAAACAAGTCTGGGTAAATTTTTTTTTTGTTACTTATGGAGTTTGTTAATCTTTTGATGTTATAATTTTTTTAAAGGGGTACATATTACTCATTTAAATAAGTTTGGGTAATTTTTTCTTACTTGTGGATTTTTTTTGTTACTTATGGAATTTGTTAACTTTTTAATGTTACAATTTTTTTAGGGGTACACATTACTAATTTTGTGTGTTTCTATTACAAATATGGCTATAAAAACATTTAATTCTGCATGAGAATACCTCCCAAACAATCCTAAATGCACCTTTGAGCCAATAATTTCTTCCTATTTGCTATTTATCCAATTAAGCACATGATTCTCACATTTACAACAAAATCCACAAGCATTAGTCGTCAAATTTGTCTTTATCATACCATATTTCTTTCTACAAGAAAAAACACGAATATTGCAATTGTTTTCAATGAAAAAATGGATATTGCAATTTGCTTTAAATCATTTATGTAATGCTGTTTTTTGCATATCACAATTTTGCTCTTAAATATTGTAATTTATTTCACTAAATGTAGAATTTTATATCTAATTTATTATTACATGATTTCAAGTTTTTGGTATGGATTTTAGGTTTTTAATGCTTTGAACTTGGGAAGCCAAAAAAATTGTAAAATAAAGTATAATTGCATCAAAACTGATCAAGATCCAAGGAAAAAACAACAACATGAAAAAATGCGATAGTTTAGAGAAAAAAGAAAAAAGGGAACAAAATGTGGAGGCACATGATGGTGATGAAGAAATGCAAAATGTTGAGGAACACATTGATGAAAGAAATGAAGAAGATGGAGGTGATGAGGAAATGATAAGCGCCGAGGGAACAATAGGCAGTGCTGATATTGACACCATGATTGGTGAGTAAAGAATATTTGAAGTTTAAATAGTTATTTAATTTTTATATATTTGATTTGAAAGTTCACAATATTTTAAAATTATTTCGCTACACACACACACACAACTCACAACAAGTCCCAACCACACCTATCAATTCACATAGATTAATTGGAAGTTACAGTAATATCGTCATTGATGGAAATTGTTTGGACAATATGGATGCAAGTAAAAGTGAAGAATTCAGACCACCAATGTAGGATCATAAAGTTCGATCTAGAGAAAAAGCGATTAGAAAAAAATATATTTAAGGTAATTCTATCATAGCATAGGCTCAATTGTTACATAGAATGTTGAATCAGAAATGTGTAAGAGATGCAGTTAAATTATTGGGCATTAAAACTATCAAAGGGGTTAAAAAAAATGAGATGGCATCGGAAAATGTTAATACCACACTTGCCACACTTATCAAAAGGCGATCTTGTGATGAAAAGGCTGCTCATAGAGCATTGCTAACAAGTGTTTTTGCAAAAAAAACTACACCGAGTCGGTTGATGGTAGTGACCTCAAAAATATTAAACACATCAAGAAAAATATTATTTAAGTATTAAAAATTTAGTATTGATTTAGATGTGAATGATGAATTTGCATGTTGGGTTGTTATTTGTAGGAAACCCTATCATGATAAACTTCCAAA
Organism: Pseudotsuga menziesii; assembly: GCA_001517045.1. Taxonomy (NCBI): domain Eukaryota; kingdom Viridiplantae; phylum Streptophyta; class Pinopsida; order Pinales; family Pinaceae; genus Pseudotsuga; species Pseudotsuga menziesii. The sequence goes on from LPNX010868370.1 coordinate 271,609, forward strand.
TAATGCGAGGGATAGGTTGAAAGAGTTTTGGAATTTGAACACTCGTGTGTTACCAAATGAAAAGGACATTGTGTGGCATCAAATATCCAAAGAAGTTTTTGAAACTCATGCAAAACATATATCATAGGTCTCTGAAGTGGAAATGTTCAACAATTCTAGGGAGAGTAATGTTGATGTGAAAATTTCCCTTAGCACATTTCTCAAACTTAAACCATGGTATGTTATGCCCATCACTGTTCAAGACACATGTTTTTTTTTTTTTGACAATAACTAATGGGTAGATTAATAAAGATCCGGAAAACCTGCTTCCGGGGACATAATTACAAGTCTTGAGCTTAGCCAACAGCTCGGATATGAATGAAAGAGACCAGAAAACATAAAAGAGCAAACATAATTCCAACCGGCTTGAGGGGAGCAACGGCCTGCTGGCAGTTTCAATGAGAGGCTGTGAGGACTATAACGCCAAAGGAAAACAAGGAAAACAGAGAAAGGGTCCACCAAATTACAGAAAATAGCAATGATGGGCCTGCAGCTACATTGATAGTTGGCATAGCGTGATAACCAGACCATAAGACAGATGAAATCCAGCTTGGGGAGAGAATTCTGGGGCGATCTCCAAAACAATGAGTCAACGTAGAAACCTCAGAGAAGATTGCTGCATTGATGAGACATCTTTTGATCTCAACGAATACACTTGCAAACTTCCAAATTAAAGCGACAATGTAATTCCTTGCACTCACTATGAAGGTCAAAACCGCTTGATAAAATGAAGTGAAGCATGCCGAGACAAAAAACGAATATGTCCGTTCTAGGAGGAGGAGGAAAGCTCTTTGATGGCTCCATCATGAACACGGTTCCCCATACCTTGATCTTTCAATTTGAGACCTCATACTTATCTCAATCCCTATTACGTTAAAACCCAACTTAAGGATTAAAATGTTCCAATGGTCAACCTGCCACTTGTCCTTATTTCCAATTTCCAGAAGGACGCCTCTCAAGTACCTATCCTTGAGATGAGAGAAGAATATACTCTTGAAGATCGTTGGTAAGGGATGAAATCCTTCCTCTTTGTTATTTGTTTGAACTTTTGGAGAAATGAAGCGCCTCTTTATTGATTTGGAGGATTCCTGGAGATAGACTACAAGACTTAATACCAGAACGAAGGATGATTTGTTTAGAGCCTGAAAACAGGACTTCCATGATTCCATTTATCAACCAGCGAAGTCTTTGGTGGATTCAATATATTTCTTGAGATTATCCAGCTCGAAGCTGTAGGCATCCAGAGTGTCCCCTTCAGAGCCAAGAGAAGAGGCTTGCATACCTGCGCCTTGAGATGAACTTGAAGCTTTTCAAAAGGCTTGTTCCAGTTCGGCCAGCCTTCTTTAAAACCAGACCAGCCCCATAGAAGCCATGAAGTGGAAGGATGAGCATGGAGTTGAGAACAGAGTCGAGAGGAGTCCTTATTCACAGGAGGAATAGCGGTGCTATCATTATTAAAGGGTTGATTAGAGGTCGAGCTATGGTCACTGGTTTCACAATACCAAGGAAAGAAGGAGGGATCACGGGAATCAGAGGGACGAGAGGTGCAAAAGAGAAGAGGAGAGCCACGTTGTAGAGCTTCAGAGGATCGCAATGGACAGGAATAGGGCTATCAAGGTCACAGAATGGTGCAGAAAGATTCATTCCCATTTTCTGTAATAATACCCCTGCTCAGGAGTGTGGCATGATTGGCCTCTTGGTCGACAATACTGTTGAGATGGCGTAGTATGTGAAAAAAGCTTATAGATTGGAACTTACCAGCAAGACTCAGAATTTTCTGGAAAATACGCTTCAAAGGGAGGCTAGTGGGACAAGACTTTGTGCAGATGGCCTGCACAAAAATTCTAGAGTCACCAAACACAGAGATCTTACGAATGTTGAGCCTAATAGCTTGCCTGAGGCCTTGCCACAGGGCGTAAAATTCTGCAACGTTGTTAGAATCCACTCCCAGTCCCCAGGCATAGGAGGTTCGATTGGAGACAGAGGGGAAGAGGATCACTACTCCCCCACCCGAAGGACCTGGGTTGCCTTTTGAGGCACCGTAAAAAAACAGACAGTGAATCCCCAGCGAGCACCTCCAATTAGTAAACTCAGCTTCTTCCAGGCGAATTTCCCATTTAGCTAGCTTTGGCTGTCTGGCACTGGGAGAACTTTGGGCAATAGTAGTAATGGCTGAAAGCCAACTAGATTCCAAGTCATCCAAAGGTTGAGCATTGCTGAGGCCCAACTTGTTATCCAGACCCTCACCAAGGAAGATTCTTGCTTTTAGAGCGACCTTTGAAGGAGGGTTCTCCACATTTCTGAAGAGCCGGTTGTTCCTTTCGAGCCATAGTTTCCAAATAATGAACTTCGGGATTAACATCTAGGCTGCTTTGAGGAGGGCCTTTTTGGAGAGAAGAAAGGGAGAGGACTCAGCCCATTTGGAGAAGAGATCTGCTGTTAAGTCAGGCACAGAAAAAGTATAGTGATCCAGGGAGAGGGCTTCTCTCCACACTTCTCTTGAAAAAGGGCAAGAAATCAGGAGATGATCAATGTTTTCTTCATTTTTTTTACACAGTGGGTAGATTGAGGGCCCTTCCAGACCTCTCTTCCTGAGGTTTTCAGCAGTGAGAATACTTCTGTGCACTGCATTCCAGCAAAAGAGGCCCACTTTCGGAATGGACTGAGTGGACCAAACAAACTTCCATTGGATAGGATTTGGAGCTACATGGGGAATAGCTAGAAAAGAGCGGTAGCCTTCAGCCGGGGTGTAAGCTCCAGATTTTGTCCCCCATCCTCTTTTGTCACACACTGTTTGATTAAGGGGGGCTTTGCCTTGTAGAAGGAGGGCGAGAGTCTTTGCTTCTTCTTCAAGCTAGGGAGGATGGCCACTTAAATTCCAATCAATCCAACAATTGTCAGAGTCCCAGACAGAGAGATCCCATAGGGTGGACACATGCTGATCTTTGAGCCAATGTTTTATATTCTGCACTTCAAGGTTTTTCCCCAAAGGCTCGTCTCCCAGGATCGAGTCTTTCCAGATATTGATTTTTTTTTTTTCCGTTTCCAGGAATCCAGTACAACAAAGATCTGAATTGGTCCAAGACTTTGATACAAAGTTTATAAATTGGGGTGCCTTTGTTGAGGGGAGGGTTGTTATCTAAACACCGAAGCCGCTGTCCGGGGAAGTATTTTTTCCACAGGACCTTTTTGCTCTAGCTTGATCTCCCGGAGATTAGCTGCCAGAGGAGCTTTGTTCCCATAGCTAAGTTCTGCGCCTGAATACTTCTGATTTGGAGGCCTCCTTCACTGTAAGGTTTTTTAATTTTTTCCCAGCTAACGAGATGATGTTTTTTCAGGTTTTCTTTTCCCCCTTCCCACATAAATTTTTTGAGCATGCTTTCAATCTTATTGATGACAGAGACGAGAGCCAACATAATGGAAGTTTGATAGATTGGTATGCTGGAAAGAACAGCTTTCATCAGCACCAATTTTCCTGCCAGAGTCAGCCAACCAGCTCCCCAATTCTGGATCTTTGCTTTTAACTTGTCAATGATGGGATTCCAATTCACTGGTTTGATGGAAGATTTGAAGATCGGGACTCCAAGATAAGTGAACGAGTCCCAGCTTTGCGAGCCTGCCATTTCCAGCAGTCTAGAGGCTCTTCCCATTTCTACAATAGAGCAGTTCCAGTAGTAGATTTTTCTTTTTTGCAGGTTGATTTTGCTTCCTGAAATTTGGTTATAGGTTTCAAGCTCGTTCTTGAAGCTCCTTGCAGATTGGATACCAACACCTCCCAGAAGCAGCGTATCATCTGCAAACTGGGCATGATTAATGTCTTTAACATTATGAGCCATTCGAAGACTAGGAAGAGATTGGACTTGCTGACAGTTGTTTAGCTGGAAACTGAGGATAGAGGCCTGAATGGCATAGAGGAGCGGAGATAGAGGGAATCCCTGTCGCAGCCCTCTTGAGGCCTGGAAAAAATTTGTCGATCTCCCATTGACTAGAGGGGCTATCCAGGGGGCATAGATGCACCCTTTAATCCAGTCAATGAAATCAGAGGAAAACCCAAATTTCTCCATCACCATGAAGAGATAGTCATATCTTACCCTGTCAAAAGCATTGGCAAGGTCTAGCTTTACTACCATGCCTTTCTCTTTTCGATTCACGCTGGAGTGAATGGCCTCTTGGACGAGGATAACATTATCAAGAATTTTGCTTCCTTTTATGAATCCTCCTTGATTCTCAGGAATGATCCTTGGTAGAGTTTTTTTCAGCCTGTTTTCTATGATCTTAGTAACCAGTTTGTACCCGGTATTGCAGAGGGAGATAGGAAGGAACCTGGAAAAGCTGGAAGCCCCTCTCTCCTTCGGTATCAGAGCTAGGAAAGAGGAGTTTGTGCTTCCACCCAGCTTGTGATGAGTTTGGGAGTTCCTAACCATCCTCAGAAGGTCATATTTAATTATATCCCAGCATGAAGAAAAAAAACTGGCTGTGAAACCATCTGGGCCAGGAGCGCTGTTCGGTTTCATATAAGATAGCGCAGATTTGAGTTCATTCATGGAAACAGGGGCAGCTAGGAGATCATTATCAGGGCATTGAACCAAGTTGGGAATGAGAGAAAGGGGATGAGCAGAGGGGTCTAAAGGCTCGGCAAGAGGGGCAGATAAGAGGTCATGAAAGTGGGAGAAGGCTGTTTGTTTAATGCCTTCAAAATCTTTTATCAGATTGCCTTGATGAGTGATTTCTTTCACAGTTTTGAAAATTTTCCTAGATTCAGCTTGCTTGTGAAAGTAAGCAGTGTTTTTGTCACCACTTACTAACCAAAGGCTTCTATATTTTTGACGCCAGTGCTCTTCTTCTACCCTGCAAGCTTTGAAGTAAGCTTTCTGAAGGTTGCATTCTGTCCAGGAGATACTGTCAGTGATAGGGGCGGATTCCATGAGGATTTGGTGGCTTTCCAATGCAGCTTGGGCATCTTTACGGCAAGAAACCGGGGAGTGGAGGAGCTTTGCCCAGGATTTCAGCTCATGCTTAAGCCATCTGAGCTTTCCTTCCCAGATGAAGGAAGGGTTTCCAGTAATCTTTTGGCTCCAGGAGTAAGAGATCAGCTGGTGAAAGCCTTCTTGCTGGATCCAAAGGGGGCTGAATCTAAAGGGAATGGGCCCCAGTTTTTCTTCAGAGATAAGATCAAGGAGGATAGGCTTATGATCGGAGACACAATTTGGGAGAATTTTGGAGGACGCGTGAAGCCCCAGTGAGAGAAAGGATGAGTGCACCAGAAACCTGTCAAGACGGGCTGCAATGTGTCCAGGCCCTAGTCTTTTATTGGTCTAGGAAAATTTACCCTTGGAGGGCTTGATATCAACGAGGTCCCAGCCTAGAATGATATCTTCAGCCCATTCCTGGGAAGGATCTCTCACAATGGAACCCCCTTTTTTCTCAGCGGCTGCTAAGGTGACGTTAAGATCTCCTGATATGATAATATTTCTAGGCATGTGGGCACTTAGGAATGAATCAATGGACTCCCAGCACTCTTTTTTTTCTGCCATTGAGATAGGAACATAAAGGTTGAACAAACTTACATGATGGCCTGAATCTTTGTGAATGAAGATGGTGAAGATCCAGTGCGTAGTATTGTGAATAGAGAGTAGATCAAACTTGGAGGAGTCCCAGAATGTGGCTAGGCCTCTCGAGGCTCCCCTGGAACTCACAGCTTTCCCAGGGCCTTTTTTCCAAAATAAATTTCCAGCTTGAAGGGCAAGGTCACCTTCCATTTTTGTCTCCTGGACGAGGAGGATCTCAGGCATATTGATTCTAACCAAATCTTTCATAGCTTCAGTTTTCTGGGTACTGCCTAGTCCTCTACAGTTCCAGGAGATGTACCTCATTATTTACTTTGAAAGGGGGTGGCCCCTTTAGAGGCCTGGCCTATATTCGATCTAGTATTCATCATACTTTTGAGGGTTTTTTGGGAGCCCTGCAAGACATCTGCATATGACTTTTCTTCCCTTTGCTTTTTCTTGGATTTTCGTCCCCTTGGGTTCCTGACTGGGGTTGCATGCGAACTACCCGAATCGATGGCTCCTTCGTCTGAGAATCCTCCTAGATCATATTCAGCTGCTGAAGGTTCCTTGTCCACTTCTCGATTTTTTCATGAAGAGTGGGGCTCTCAGCCCTAGGGGTCGCATATTCAGGTTGGGAAAGGATTTCCCCTGGCTCCAATGAATTCTTAGCTTGGGTGACGTGTATCTCCTTGAGGCTTGCGATATCAGGGGGTGTGGCTTCTGGAATGATTATAAGTGGAGGAGGATATGGAACGTTCAAAGCAGAAGTGCTTGCCCCTTGGACCGAGATAATTGAAGATGGCTTCGAAGGTTGGTGCTGGACTGGGTCTTTCGGTGGGACTTTAGGATCTGATTTCTGAGCAGTGCTAGTAAGTCTCTTGTCATTCGATTTGGAGGGAGCCTTGCCTTTTTTGACCCTCTTCCATCCCTCCCCTTCTTCTGCTGATTGGGCTTTAGGGCAGTTGCGTTGAAAGTGCCCGTGTTCATGGCAATGCCGACACTTAAATGGAAGCTGTTCATAGTCTAGTTTCTGGAAATGGTTCCAAGAGCCTACCAAGAGCTTGACAGCATCTGGCAGACCCAATTTCATATCTACTTCAACACATATTCAGGCACATGAATACTGGCCTTTGGGCTCGGCTTTGTCAATGAAGCGTCCTAGGGCATTTCCTATTTTTTCCAGAGCTTGAAATTTCCAACAGTGGATAGGAAGATTGGGGAGCCTAACCTAGACCGGAACCTCTTTGGGAACATCAACCGTGGGATCAAAGTCTGGCGACCATCTGTTGAGGTGCAGACCTTGAGATCCCATGAAATAGGGGCCGCTCCAGAAGATAAGATCATGGTCCTCTTTGGAGATGAATTCGAAGACGAAGAAGCCTCTGCCCACCGGGTAGCAGGTGACACTATGCTTCAGTTGGGATCTCCAGTTACGCTGAATCCAATCGTCCATGGTTTTTGGTGAGGGTCATAGCCCCATGAATTGGCCAACCAAACCTCTTTCAGCGAGAGCCAGAGCTATTTTGATCGAAGGTTCCTCAGGCAAAACGATTTTGGGTACTGCATCTGATTTCTTAATAAATTTCGGGATCTCGTGGACCACTGGATTCTTCCCAATGGGGCCAAGCAGACTACGGAATGCTTCTTCCACAGAGATCGGGGAGGAGGGAGGGGGCTCCCCTCCCCCAGGAGATGCCATGGCGGCACGGCCTGAGAAGGAAGCTGGGCGAGGGCACAACGAACGACGAGCTCCCTGGTGCGAGCCCTGTTCTCTCTTAGCGATCGCTAAAAATCCCCTAGGTCCTCTTCAAATGTTCAACAATTTTAGGGAGAGTAATGTTGATGTGAAAATTTCCCTTAGCACATTTCTCAAACTTAAACCATGGTATGTTAGGCCCATCACTGTTCAAGACACATGTTGTTGCTAGTACCATGTAGAATTTTAATTATATTATGAGAATTTTGTAAATTTTGGCATACAATATTGGCCAAATGACCCCCCTCCTTCGAGTGTTCATGAATTTGTCTCCAAGATATTATGTGCACGAGAGAATGATCAAGTATTTTATAAGAAAGAATGTGTCGATGGTCGAAAATGCAATGAATGTGATAATTTGGCTCTTTTTGATGTTAAATATTCCATTGATCCAAATGATCCTCGAATTCCAAATCTCACTCTGAAATGGAAGATATATGGATATGTTCAGTACACACTTGTTACAAATTCAGCGAAAACATCCAAAAAAAATGATTTACTTGATGATGATATTTCAGTGACATATTTTATGGAAAAGTTTAGGGATCAAACATATAGATATACTAAGCACTCCCACACAACACAATGGCAATATGTTCATTTCAAACAATCTCGAGATGTATTTCCAAAAGGAACAATATTATCAGTGGTTAATTTCGCTGAGATTTACATTTCCACACCACAAAAGGAAATACAAAGTGAATATTATAATTCATACCAAGTGTCTATACTTGTGTACATTTTTTATAAACACGCAGAGTTTGATATTGATGGTATTGATAGCAGTGAAAATGATAGTGAAATGAATAAAGATTACCATTTCTATATTAGTGATGACCATACACACGATACATATTTCATTCAACATTGTTTTAATATGCTTTATAAATAATTATTAAGAGGACTTGTCACTTTTAAAGAACATTGGGTGTGGTCTGATGGTTGTACTGGTTAGTTTAAATTAGCACGATTATTTTATTGGTTGTATCGCCTTCACAAGACAGTGTATATTCACCACACATGGAGTTTTTTTGAAACATGGCATGGAAAAGGAGAGCAAGATGGTGTTGGGGCCAGTATAAAGCATGCACTTTAAATGTATCAATTGATTCACTCTGTTGTCGGTTTGTAAATTCACTCAATGTTGTTAACTGGTGCAAACAAAATTTAAGTCATGAGTTTATTGAAAGGATGGTTCACGTGAGAAGGTGTATTTAAATGTTTCCTTGATGCTTTATATATATATATATATAGTTTGTTTGACTGATATGTTGTTAATATTTATATGTATGTGTGTTTTAGAGATATATTTATATAAAAAACAAATACATGTATTTTGTTTATGTGTACAATATGATTTTTTAATGAGTTTTTTGTTTTCCTCGAACATGTATTTTTGGGATATGCCAATGGGTGATGTTAATAGATTGATGCCATATAATTGTGATGCAATCCACGGAACAAGGAGTTTACATTCCATTAGGATTGAGAAAGTGACAAATATACACTCAATCTAAAAACAAACAATACTATTGCTTTTTTCTTAGATGTATTAATAATGGGGGATCCATCGATGATTGTCAAAATGAAACTAACACATTTGTGAAACCTTGGGTACACGAAGGACTGCCACCATGCCCCCATTTTCAAGTTTAATTGATGTAGAGTTTCACAATGAAGTGGATGTGATTGACAAATATTATGATTGTGTTTCCGATATGGTTAGAGAAGGCGATGTATTCCTTGTCATTGTACCGATAGACAATACATAAAAAGTGGATTATTAATTATTAAGGCGCACTTGGTCGAAAATAATGCCGAGAATTTAAAGATACACCAAATTATACATATGCAGTGGTTTCGGTGGTTTTAATGGGACATTTCTTTGAAGAAGTAATGAAATGTACTAACCATATTATTTTTCAGGACTACTAGGTAGATGTTATATGTCTCCAATTTAGTCATTTGGTCATAGTAGCTAGATTGTACAGTGGGACCAATGAAGACTAGGAAAAATTCCAAGCATTAAGAATGGAAATTGTCGATAGAAGATCATAATGCCATTCTTGAAAATGTGCCACTGACACACTTCATGTGAATGGAACAAATTCATTGATAATTTTTTTTTTGATTGTAGGGTTATAACATAGAATTGTTATTGTTGGAATATGTTGTGATCTGAATTATGTGGTATTGTTGGTGAAATATGGATTGTGATATATGCTTATGTGAGAATGACACATGTTCTATGAATTAAGATATTTCTAAACAATTAGAACACTAAACAATGCATCGTGGATGTTTCCCCATTTGGGGTTTTACCACGTAAATCTGATGGGTCATTTATTTTCTTGTCGCTAGCTTGTTTACTTTGTTTGTTTGATCATTGTTAAAAAAATATACAATCAATAGTATTTAAAAATAAAATACTTCTTAGATTGTATTTAGAACTTAATAAATTGAGTTATATATAGGTTGTTAGCTTGCATGATTTCTTTGTATGGAAGTGGTGGAAGTGGTTGCTACTTTATAAGTAATCTAGTTCATTGTTTTAAAAGTTGAGATGTGAATAACGAACTCAATAATTGGTTCCCTGAAGTAGATATAATTAGTATAATGAGCATAATGGGTGGTGTTATACTTAATCAAACTACCATTGAAATACCTTGTATCTATAGGTGTTAGACTTAAAATAGGTTACGCGCATGCTATTTTTGTTGATAAACATGTATAGTATATGAATGGTGTTATAAGGTTGCATATGCTATATGCATAATGAATCAAATTTATACATGTTACTTACATATTTATAATCATGATCGACATGTTACTTGCATATAAAGTGCTTTTTTTTATTATATTTTATAATTTTTTTCAATAGATTAAATAATGATGTTCATACATCACTAGACATGACAAGTACTCATCATTTATGGGAGGAGGGGGTATTAGCATAATTTGAAATTCATACTTTTCTTTTGTGCTAGTATTTACTTACATAATTTGATATTGTATTGATTACCTCTACATGAATGAACTTCTTGCTCATGGTTTTAGGAGTTTGTTGGATAAGAGTTACATTAGTTCCTAGCATGTGGCTAAGGTATTCTCTCAAATAATTACGATTGAGATAAGGTAGAGTATCTATCTCGAGACAAATCCTTTATGTATATACATGTACATGTACAATTACATTGTTTAATAAAGCAATTAACATGTATTTTTATCTCTCTTATCTTATTCTAATATAAGAGAAGAGATATTCCCTATTAGTATCAAAATCTACCTTGTTAAAGTTTTTGAATTTTCGCCAAATTGATTCTCTCTAGCATGTCATCATTTTAAGTTTTATTTGCTTCAACTTAGCCAAAGATTCCAAAATTTAAGTCAAAATTTCTAAGTTCCCTATTACCTAAAATTAATATCTTGAGTCTTTGTTGCTAAAAAAGTCACAATTTCGCCATTTCTTTGTGTAAATTGCTCCATTACCTAGTTGGGGTATTAAGATTTATGACAATAATTATTATTTTAAGTAAAATGATATTTTATCTTTTTATTAAAAGGGAAAAAAATTATTAGTGTATTGTACATGTAGCCATTGTTTTACTTTACCCATAATCCTTTTGTTTCACGTGACCATAAAATATGGTTTTTCTTCTTAAGTTATCCCTTACCAAATGGACTGCATTATGGGTTGCTTTTGCAACAATACATCATTTTGCAACTCATAGAGACATATCATGTATTTAAAAAGGCAATTGAGGAAAATTGATACCTTGTTGCATTAACTACATTGGAGGGTCATGGGAAGTCCAGATTTGAGAAATTGATGGATATGTTGCCTTTCCTATTAAATTTAAATGCATAGTCTTCAACCTTTAAAAATGAAATAATAGAAGGTGAAATTACAATTGTGATGAAGAATGGTGTTCATGTAATTTGTGGATCAATGGTTGAGGTTTTTATACCATCTCTACTAAGACAAATATTGAATTCATACTAGGAAAGTATCCTATTTTTAGAAATAAACATAGTTCAAATTTGGATCTTGCAAGTGGATAGATAAGGATATATATCATGGAAAGTGGATAGATAAGGAGAGAGACTACCTAATTGGTGCACCTTTTCATAATACCTTAATGACATTTTTCTATATAGGCAACCCATTTAAAGTGGCGGTCGTCCTCAAGTTTAGATTGAAAATGGATGGAAGAGTAAAGGTCGATGTTCCATGTGTACTACTATTTATTTCCCTAAATAACAATGACACCAATGTCGGACTAAGGCATATAATGCATTGGAATATGAATTGTACTAAATTATGGTAGAACATAACTCTTTGAATGATATGTGATATTGTTCCTCCATGTTTGAGTACGGACCCATTGGTTAAAGGAGAACTTATATTTCTATCTCAAAGGGATATTGGAATGCAATAACATGAAGGATTGGTGTGGAACATAAGAGATGTTGGAGGAAAGGGAACGTAGTTGCATTTTTTGGATCCCATTTAAATATCCTAAAAAAATATTTGTGATAAAAATTGATTCCCCAAATAAAACACCTGATCTATGTTGTAGAATGAGGTGAAGGCTAGTCACACATTTTAAGGATAAAAACTTACATGTTGATAAACATAGGGACACGTCTTTCATTTTGTAGACATGTCGCCCCATATAACTTACCTAATTGATTGTCTAACCTAAATAGTAATTACAATACTAATTAATATACATTAAGGTATATTACAAGTCATCTGGCTTTAAAAATATTCGTCCACGAATCTTCTGTAAGCATGCTTCAACTAGAAGTATTTCCGCGAATATTGGTACCACGATTTAGAAGTTCTTGAAATAATTGGTTGCATTGCCATTCAAATATTTTCAGGCATACAATTATGTAGATAAAACAATAATGACTATGGGGAGTATTATTCCGAGTTTCCAATCTGATATCTTCATGATGAACTTGTGTCGACATGTTGAACCCTCGTATTTTTGCATACTTTGGTATGGCATTGTTTAATATATATTCTTTAGTGTTGATCGATGGATCTTCAAGCATGGTTGGATATTTAGTTACATTTGTTATGATCTTCTTATATGTTGTGGCAACTATTGACAACTTAATTAATTCAATCTGATTGGTTAAGGATTCTTCATTTGCAATTTCGTCACATACTTTTAAGGATGAAGCACCTTTTAATGTATTTATTTCATCCATTGGGTTTTGATTAAAAAACTTCAAATGGTTTATATTTTTGTCTTTATCTAAGGATATTGTCTTCAGTTTTTCTTTGGGAACCATCTGATATCAAACATACTGAGTTGCAAGAAACTGTAAAACGTTTATATATTCACGTGTCGAAGAATCTTCTGAGTTTTCTTTTCTATGTTGTCGTGGTTAGGATCATCTCCCTTGACAAGTCCTTGTTTTGGAGTTCCACAAGACAATTTTACAGATTTTCCAGCTGACGTATTATTGTGCCTTACTTCCCTAGCTTGTAAGAAGTTGCAACGAAATTATGGTATACGTACATATTTTTTATTGGGGATCCTATTTTGAGGTTTGTAGTTGGGGTGTCTTTTGTTATCCGTCCCAGATTCTGGTGGCCTGAATCTCTTATGAGTAGGGATATAAGGCGGCGGTCGTCATGGCGTCCCTTGCTCCTCTTTACTTCAAAACTTGGGAATCGCATTTGCTTCTTCTGTTGGGAGTGAAAATGTAGTTTCCAACTTTCCCTTGCTTGAAACCTTGGAGATCATAATTGTTTCTATTTCTGCTTCTTCATAATATTCTTCCTTGATTCCATCTTCTTCTATCATGGGTGCAAAGTCAATTTCTAGCTCTTTATTTTGAAATTCTAGGGATGTAACCGCTTCTGCTATCTTAGGTTCCATATCATCTTGCTTTCCCTCACTTTAAAAGTGAGATGCTGCAACATCTTCCTGCTCCTGCTCTTCTGTGCATGAAAATACATATGGTGTAACTACTTCTTCATCTTTCAACTGACTTGAGGAGTAGGATGCTTACGCCTTTGATTGTTCCTTGTAGACATGCTTTTGTAGATTCTCCTTCCTTTCGTTGGTTTATCAACATTTTCGTTTCTTCAACTAATTCTTTTATGTCATCATGAAGAACTTGCGTTGCCATGTCGATATCCGATATTTTTGCTTCAAGATCTTTGCTTTTTGTTTCTTCAATCTCCCCTTTTAATTCCTTTTTAAATTCTTGAGTTGTTTTATCTCTTTTAAAAAACCCATAAAAGTCTACATCGAAGACCATTTTGTTTAATACAAAATTTTCATTTTTTTTGAATAATAATAATAATAATTAATTAATATTATTATTTATTACTATTGTTTCTATAAACTATATATATAGTTTTTTTTGGGGGCGATTAAAATATTATAACAATAATTATAATATTATAATTTTGTTGGAAGAGCAGAATTTAGGGTTTAAACAATATTATAATAACATTTATTATTGTAAGCTATGGTTTTCGAGTGTATAGTAATAAATATTTTTACTTCGTTATTCTTTTCTTTTTAACTTTATTTTCCTTTTTTCAAACTTTTTTTTTTACTTTCCTAAACCACATGTGGTTTGCTATAAATTAAAACCACATGTGGTTTTACACTTTATCTTTCCTTTTGTTTTGTTCCTTTTTCTTCTTTCCCTCTTCTCTCTTCTATCCCACCGGGAGCTTCCTTCACCATAGGTAAACAATAAAACCTCTTCGATACCACTTGTAAGGATAAATCCTTACATGTTGGATATTTATTTATAAACATATATTTTGATAAAAATGAATTGATGATAAAATAAAAGGTAGTATCCCATTATATATGATTGATAAACATAGGGACATGTCGCCCCATATAACTTACCTAATTGATTTTTAACCTAAATAGTAATTAAACTACTAAGTAATATACATTAAGGTATATTACACACATAAAATTCTTGATCTTTCCCCAAAGATTCTTGGTATGAAAAAAATTAAGAACATGGAACAAATGTAGGACATGGTTATTAGAAAAACAAGATCGCAAAGCAATGACAATTAAACAAGATGCAAATATTAAACACATTATAAGAGAGACACAAATAACGTGGTTCACCTAAGATGGGCTACGTCCACACATAAATTGCCAATCCTTTACTATTATACCATCTACCAAAATGAAGGGATACAACCTGCAGCAACCCCGCTGCACTTCCTCTTCACACTCTCACAGTCTCTATCACACAATCACATAGATTTTTTTACAATGCCACAATACAATACACAGTCGTATTACAATGCTTTCCTTTTATAGGGGAATTACCATGGGAAAATACTACTGTTCACCCAATACCATGAGTTTGAAAACTATTATCCAACAAACATCCCAAAAATTTATTTCGGGGGCTTTGCCCCCAAACCCCTGCTGGGCCTTGAACCCCCTAACTAGGGAGGATTCCCCCCCTGGACTCCCGTCGGGGGACAATGTACCCCTGTACCCCTCTTCTAGGATGAGTGTACAATAAAACTGGTGTACTAACACAACCGAGCAATAACATCTTTGAATCTGGAGGACCAGGCTCCACAACGAACAATGGTCCACCAACATCTTGATCAAGATGAAAATATCACCTAGATAAATAATGATCCATTTCCATTCGCATGACTATTATTGAGGGGTAATATAGATAACTCATCCACTAAGGGAGGATCTTAGTCATATTTTTTCTAAATTGGTTTGTCAATTGCCACGTTCTTGGTAGATCCTAGAGAAGGAGTGAGAGTAGTGGGATGAAAAGAGCCCAAGAACAGTGTGAGTTTATGTGCAAGACTTTTGGGATTTTTTAGGGCCTTGGGTTTAGTAAGAATTTCATGTTACTTGGTTAGGGTGTATGAGATTGTGCAATGATGGTATCTTATTGCAGTCACTACAAAAAAAAATGATGGTTGCCTGTGCACAAATAAATATATACACATATCATAAATAAAAGTCTTTACAAGCCACCATATATATATATTACTATAAAATATTCTTCCTCATAAAACTTAACCATACACAAAATAAACTATCAGGACAGATTTAACATAAATTCCAAACTGTTAAGCCTCATAAAACTTAACCATGCAAAAAATAAACTATCAGGGCATATTTAACATAAACTCCAAACTTTTCAGGACTACATCATATGAATCCAGTCCCAACAAAAAAAAGATAACTATCTGAGCATAAATACATATACACATGTCATAAATAAAAGTCTTGATACACGCCACCATAAATATGTATAGACATCCTGTAGTGCCTACATCCTTGCACAAACTCAACCATAAATATGAAACCCAACCTCATTAAAATTCCCACTACTCCATGCATCTAAAACAAAAGTTTAATTGAGTTCCATGCAAATTTTTGAGAACTTGTAATTTTTACGCAATGGCATGCCCATATCCAGTTTATAGTATGCCACTACCTACAAGCACCAATTTTTTTTTTATCAATAAAAATGCTACATGTCCATATAAAAAATTACTTGCAAGAGAGATAAAACAATACCATGGATTTAACTAGTTTAAAAAGGGAAAATATTGGCGATCTTTCGATCGACCTGGGTTTAGAATTCCCTATTCATCATCAAATCCCAAGATATTGTACCGACACAGTGTAACTTTGTTGGCAACACCTTTGATGCAAATGTCTCACCTGATATATCTTATTGGGAACTACTAGAACTAGGTTTCGACAGTTATCGAAGGGGATTTATATCAAAGAATCATCAAATCATGCGACGTAAACTAGGGAATGAAATCATACATATATTAAAGAACACAACATATTGATCCGTTGACACATAAACAATATGTAAAATATATAGGTTCTTGCACACATCAATCAATATTCCATATTATTATATCACTATATGCTCAACACACTTAACAAATTGATTCATGACATATATTCATTCATCATAGACACAAAGACACAAGCATGAAGAGACATAATTAACATGGGAACCCATTCAGGAAAAACCACAAAGGCGCTCTTCATATGGCATGCATAATATTCAAAATCCTTTGGTCTGTGCACACAACCTATAGACTCTTCTTTAGATATTCTTTACAATCAATGTATTCCTTTTTAGTGTTTGATCAAATGTGAAGAAACTTTAACTTTAAAACTTTAACCCACAATTACAGTGCATATAGATCTCATCAATATTCCAAAGACATAATTTAAACCATAGAAAATAGGATATACCCTGGGAAAACTCTTGACTGATTCTGAGGATAAAAAACCCAACAAAAAATCTTAGAGTATGATTGATAATCGACAAAGAATGATTACAACATAATAGCACATTGTTTTTTCGAGAGAAGAAGAGAGGAGAGATCAAATGGAATACTGTTTTGATCTTGCAAAGTGCATAACACTTTAATAACAAGTCAAATTAGGTCATACAATGAAGGTAGCGAATATTTTCATGCTTCGGTAACTTGTTAAGACTGAGAAAACTGTCTCATATTCAACCATGCGCCCCCATATACTTGTTGTCAAGTTGGCACCTCATAATTATCTCCCACACCGAAGATATGTGCCCTCCATTAATTCACTGATTTTAACTGCCTCTATATGAGTTGTTAGCTAATTGAACTGAATGGAATTGCATGTAACTGAACCGAACTAAATGTAACTGAACATAACTGAACATAACTAGATGTAACTGAACATAACTGAACATAATTGAATGTAACTAGTGCTTCTCCATCAGTTTCATCTTCAACAACCACTTGCATAAATTAAGGAGTTGATTCCTTTATAAACTGAAACTTTTTTTTATCACAACTAAGACTCAATTGATGTCTTATGAATTCAAGTTCACTTGGTGGAATACATGGAAAATTCGAATTCTCTCTCCATCTCCGTGCTCATATTAATTTTATCTGCATCGTCCACATGTGTTTTCATTAATTCTATATCATATCATACTCATAAGAATTGTTTTGAAACTATAATCATATGTATTACCCCAGGTCATATAGTCACATGCTAAAGTAAATCACTCTAGGGGTAGCTATTCCCTAAAGGAGACTTATAGCACCTGTTGACCATGACTAGCCATACATCACATAGCATATCCTTGAGACTTAATACAACATAAGTCATGTGAACTTAATACAACATATGTTCCAGACATGATACAACACAAGTATTAGACCTTGACATAAGGTCATTACCTTAACCATAAGATCCTAGTACAAGCATCTCTCCCAAATAGGACTTGATCAAGGTCCTAGCTTGATACGAGACAAGCCCTTTAAATTAACACAATAATTTAGTGAACTTAATACAACATAAGTTCCGTAGTTGACATGACAAGTCTCATGGAGAGGACATGAACTTAATACAACATAAGTTCTGGACTTGACACAGCAAGTCCCATGGATGATGACTCCCAATGCTGTACATTTGACACTCCCTTTTAGCGAGGGAGACCATTTCTCTGTCATACCAGGAATTTCCTGCCACGTCAAACTTATCTCGAAAGTGTGAGAACTTTGTGACAGATAAATATTTGTCACAAATTTACAATCTAATCATCAATATCTATGTACTGTAATTCATTTTACATGACCATGAATTCATTGAAGTTAAACTTCATCTCAAATGTGTTTTACCATAACACACATATAGGGTTTTCCAGAAAGCTTGACACCTAATAACTGTAGGCTCAAGTATTTCACCGTACTAGGTAGCTTCCCAAGCTACACTACTCCTTATTATGTAGTACTATCTGTAAAACACATTTTTCTTTTGAAGTACTCTCAGACATACATCTTTCTTTTGTAGTATTAGTTGCAATATAATTAGCTTTTGTAGTACTAGCCACAAATTAAAACACTTATCTCAGGCTAAAACAATGTTAGGTCTTCAATGTAATAAGGAGCCTATTCTAATGTACCTCAAAAGTTACTCAAAAACATGCAAGCATAAAATACTATAGGTCTTCTCAAATACCAACTAGCTACTTACACATAGTAGCATCATCTGGATCCAATCTAGAATAAAGTTTCTCTAAACTAGAAACCATGAATTTTAAATCCATCACATACAACATTATACAACAAATGTGTAATAACATGCATAAATAAATTCTTATATTTTCTTTTACTTTTCAACATATGTTGCCTTTTTGAATCTTCTGATATCTATAGAAGTTCTCTGTGAGCTTTCCATTCTCTGTGATGTTGTTCAAGGCCCGATCACTTTTTGAGTGATTCTTTTGTTTATACTACAACACCCCAACTACCTCTCCAAGAGGTTTAACTATTATTTGACAGTCCAGACTATAACTCTTGTTTAGTATCAATAGTCTCTGAGACTTTGATCGTGTCTATGTTCATGTGGATTCTCTCCACAAGGTATCATGATCCTTGGCTTCCACAGTCATGTTCCATGGCTTAACTGATGGATATTTTATCTATTGCTGCCTATAAAGACACATCAATACTCCCTCTTCAACTGGAGGGGTTTTTCTGTTCTATACCAAGCTTGTCCCAGACAAAGGATTAGTAATAATTATGATAATGGTGCCCATATGTTGATATGTACCATGTCTCAAATGTAACTAACTAGAAACCTCAAACAACTTTACTGCTGTTAACCATGCTCTATCTAGAGAAAAACATGTGATCTTCCTCAATCACTATACCAGTCAGATTTCATATATCTTTGAAACTCTATTTAATTGACCAATACATATCTGAGTCCACATACACTTGTACCAAGTAGGTACCACAACACATGCTTTGTACATTTCTATGTACAAACTGCAAAGCATATAACAGATCCTGAGACCTATGACTAACCAAAAAAATCTCAACTGACTTGAGATGCTCCAAATATGAAATAAGAATTATAAAATTTCATATTTATCTTCATATGTGTGGCCATGGATTTGTAGTCGATCATCGTGAAACTCTTTAGGCTCTTTTATTACACATTTTCCTTACATGAGGAAAAAATCTTTGTTTGGTTATTGACACACCACTAATCATAAGAATCATAACAAGATTCTTAAATACAATTCTCATCTTCCTTATGAATATGAGAATCATGCATGTCTCCTCTTAACAAAAGATACATCAACCAATTTTACTAGTTTCTTTAGGATCTAACGAATCTAGATACTCCCTCTCACCATCAGGATGTGAGAATCATAATCTAGGTCCACAATTACAGAGATTTCATGCTCATCTATGTATGAAGCTCTTCTTAACACATGAATGTAAATAAGATAATTTAATTATCTTCACGAGTCTTTACATCTCTCAGAATAGGATTATGCTAGTATATTCTGACTTCTTCCTAATACATAGGAACCTCTCGATTTACTACCAGAAGCTTCTTGCTTCATAATATCCCGTTCTCTTTCAGGATAAACCATCATAATTTCTCTTCATTCAATACATGTCATTTTTACTTGTAGGTCAAGGCCTGTAGTTTTTCCCTACCAGCCAAATTCAATCAAGTTATTAGCAACCTTGCATAATCCATTTATTTCAATAAAATGACAAACGACACACACTGATATGCAAAACATTTAAACCAATGTTTCAGTATAACCATATCTCATGAATTTTAATCACATAAATACCTCAATGTATTTGCAGTGGTTCATATCTTTATGCACACATTAAATCAATGTTTCGACATAACTCCATTCATTATTCATGTAATGTTTTGCAGTTCTATATCAGTCTTAGATCTCATGAAGATTTATGCAAACCCTTATTCTTCTTAACATGCTTTTTCCTATTTACCAATAAAATATAAAGATTGTAACATATGATTTTAATCATGTTTATACCATAACGCCATTCCTAATCCCAAGAGTATAGATTGAATGAAACAAAATATGATTTTATAAAGGCATATGATAATCAAATAATCATGCAACCCAACATTCATTTCTCATGAATCAATCATGCAACCCAACATTCATAGCTCATGAATAATCATGCAACCCTATATTCATATCTTTATGAACAATCATGCGGCTCACCATTCATATTTCATGAATCAATCGTGCAGCTCTATATTCATATCTTTATGAAACAATCATGCATGCTCTATATTCATATATTATGAACAATCATGCAACTCTATATTCATATTTTATAAAACAATCATGCAACTCTATGTTCAATATATCTTATGAAACAATCACGCATGCTTTATGTTTATATCTTATAATGTATGCTTTTTAGTCATATATTATGAATTTTATTTATTTGCAAATAATTGAAAGACAATCAACATATATGCTCACAATTCCTAATCTTGGGAATATGAATCTCTATATGACTGTAATGAAAACATAAAAAAACATATAAATCTAAATAACATATAATTTTTTTTTTGGTAATTATCTTTTATTGTTTTGCATGCTACCCCTTAATTTCTGCTTCCTTGCGGAGATTACTGGAGTCCCTCGATATTGATCTCTTTGCAAATTTGAGTGCATGCAAGAGGTAGTGAATCTCTGCATGGAGAAACAAGATCCCATGCAACCTAGAGCGAATGTTCTTCTTCAAATAAAACTTCTTCCAACGATCATCCTCTTCTTTGAATGAGATATCAACTCTATGAGGCTCTCATTATACACAAGATCCATTGAATAATGACAATATCCAAACTACAGATCTTGGGGTTGTTCCATCAATTCGTACACTTTGGGAGAAAGACCATAACACAAATTATGAGAATTTCATATTCAAATACTTGATTATAGCTCTCAAATAATTGTGACGTTTTGAAATATTCTCATGTGTAAGCTCAATTATCCCATTTGGGAAGTGGGTTTTCAACAGTTTTGTTGTTTTACTCATGGATTGATCAGAACATATCCATGAAATTTGTCTCCTACAAAGTGATGAAAATGGTGCATATTGACTTTCTCTTGAATTCTCCCTGCATTGTAAAGAGGATCCTCACTCACTAATCTCACATAGACATATAGATCATGCTCCTTAAGAATGCAGAACACCCTCACCTTCCATGTGTTGAAGTTGGAAGCACCTTCAAGTCGGTCGTTCGTTTGGTTGGTGATTGATGCCATGGCTCCAAGCTCTTTGCTCAATACTTCAAGATCTACATAGGATTTAGTTACTTACACAAACTAAGCTCTTTCATGCCCTTTCTATGATACCATGTTAGTGTTTGAGAAAATATGAAGAAACTTGAACTTTAAAACTTTAATCCACAATTATAGTGCAGATAGATCTCATCAATATTCCAAAGACATAAATCAAACCATAGAACACAATATATATCCTAGGAAAACCCTCCACTGATTCACAGGATAAAAAAACCCAACAAACAATCTTAGAGTATGATTGATATTTGATAGAGAATGATTAGAAAACAATAGAAGTTTGCTTTTTTGAGAGCACAAGAGAGGAGAGATCAAATGGAACATTGTGTTGATCTTTCCTAGGGGATAACACTTTAATAACAAGTCAAATTACTTCATACAAGGAAGGTAGAAAAAATTTGCATGCTTTATTAACTTTTTAACATCGAGAACAATGTCTCATATTCAACCATGTGCCCCCATAGACTTGGTGTCAAGTTTGACACTTCATAATTATCTCCCAAACTAAAGATATGTGCCCTCCATTAATTCACTGAGTTTAACTGCCTCTAACTAAGTTGTTAATTGAATGGAATTGCATGTAACTAAATGGACCTGAATGTAATTGAACATAACTGAATGTAACTGAACAAAATTGAATATAACTGAACAAAACTGAATGTAACTAAACATAACTGAATGCAATTGAACAAAACTGAATGTAACTAGTGCTTCTCCATCCGTTTCATATTCAACGACCACTTGCATAAATTAAGGAGTTGATTCCTTAATTAACTAAAACTTGTTTATCACAACTAAGACTCAACTGCTGTCTTATTAATTTGAGTTCACTTGGTGGAATACAGTGGGTAATTCAAATTCTCTCTCCATCTCTGTGCTCATATTAATTTTCTATCCATGGTCCATATGTGTTTTCATTAATTCTATATCATATTATACTCATAAGAATTGTTTCGAACCTATGATCATATGTATTACCCCGGGTCATCTAGTCACATGTTAAACTAAATCACTCTAGGGGAAGCTAATCCCTAAAGGAGACTTGTAGCACCTATTGACCATGACTAGCCATACATCACATAGTATATTCTTGAGACTTAATACAACATAAGTCATGTGAAATTAATACAACATAAGGTCTGGAATTAATACAACACAAGTCTCAGACCTTAACGTAAGGTGATGATATGAACCACTGAGATCCTAGTACACACATCTCTCCCAAATAGGACTTGATCAAGGTCCTATCTTGATACAACACAAGCTCTTTAACTTAACACAATGAGTTAGTGAGATTAATACAACATAAGTTCCGTACTTGAAACAACAAGTCTCATGGAGAGGATTTCAACTTAATACAACATAAGTTTTGGACTTGATACAAGAAGTCTCATGGAGGATGACTCCCGATGCTGTGCATCTAACATTCCTTACTCGTCTCATGCTCTTAGGTTTTTGGTATTTCTTTCTTTTTCTCTATTTACTGTGTTTCCTATGTTCTGATCCGCACACAGCTTGGATCGACTATATAATATTTTACATTTATTGATTTAACTATCGACTAATTCTCAACTGTTAGTCGAAAAGTTGTTTTACCTACCCAAAACATCCCGTTATATCTAAATATAGGAACTATTGGCCCAGGTTACAATCAATATTTATTCCAAAATAAACTATTAGTTTAACTACCTTTTACCCAAAACTCTGTAGAACTCCTCATTTTGACTTGCACTTCTCCTCTTTTGTTGCATCTTCTTCCTTCGCATACTTTTCTCATCATGCAACCAAAATATTCATCTCTCTAAACAAAATTATGTTTAGTCTTTCTCAGTGATAACAAGCCCCAAAAACTCACTTGTGGCTCGACTCGATCCACTTTAGTCCGATTGTTCTGCCTGTGTGATCTTATTACGAAAATATTGGCATATATTCATTACCACCTCTACTTCTTGTCGCAACTCTTACTGTACTTTTTGCAATTGTTCTACAATTTCGAAACTAATAGGTTATGATGTTGTTACTTCTGTAACACCCAATGACTGCTGCACTTTTTTATGAATTGGGTGGATTGTTCCTGTATATTTTTCTGTTTTTGTCTGTAGCTTTGCAACATGATCTATTAGCTATTGCTTATGAGTCCATAGTCTAGCCAGTTGCTACTATAGGCTTTTCAAATCTGCAGCCTTCACAATTAATTCCTTCTTTTGTCTTGTAGTAAAGCCTTCAAGTGCATATCCTGTAGATAAAAGATGTAAAATATATCTGTAGTGATCATTAATCATTTCAATTGCAAAAAATTGTGTGTTAGGAAGACTATCGTCAATACTCACAAGTTCTTTTCCACTTTTTAACCTCGATAGATGGTTTGGTCTTCAATTCAATCGACCTGATTTGACAATAATTTCAAATTCAAATTCATGAAATAGGAGAAGCCATTGAAAATTCTTCGTCCCCAACACTAGCTTATTGACCAAATAATTCAATGCAGAATGGTATGTATACATTTTGAAATTTCATCCTAGCAGATAATGTCAAAAATTTTGGAGAGAATATACCATAGCAAGTCCTTCTCTTTCACTAGTAGTATAATTCTTTTTTGCCGCCGACAATTTTCTATTAGTGTTGCTGCTGCAACTGCTTCCCCATTTTTTTTTACATTTTAGGTCCCCTCCTTACATTACTTTTTATTTTAAAAGCACGCTTACACTTGTTTCCCAACTCAGATAATCTCTCCCTGCATACCTAAATTTCTTAGAAGTTTGAGCAGAAGGTTTTTCATAAGCCTGAAGTGTCATTTTGGAAAAAATCCTTAGGCACATCTTTGGAAACAAGACTTATTTGAAAAATCCAGTTTTGATTTAAGATCAACGACCAAGGTTGAATCAGAATAAGATCAACGGTCAGGAAAAGCGGGAGAGGAAATGTAGAAGCGGAGTTAAATATTAAATTTCATGAAAGTTGAAAATCCTGCTTTCCGATTGCTGCTATCCGGAAGTGCGGAAGTGGAAAGGTGGAGATCAAAATTTTAAGTTTAAACTTCGTAAAAGTTAGAAAACTTGCTTTTCGATTTTCGATTTCCGGGAGGGCAGAAGCGGAAAGGAGGAGGCAGAAAATATTAAATCTAAGCTTCGAAAAACTTGACATTCCGCTTTCCTATTTTCGATTTCCGGAAAGGCAGAAGTGGAAAGAAGGAGGTAGAAAGATTAAGTTTAAACTTTGTAAAAGTTAGAAAATCCGCTTTCTGATTTCTAATTTCTGGAAGGGAGGAAGAGGAAAGGCGGAGGCATAAAAGGTTAAATCTAAGCTTAAAAAAACTTGACATTCCGCTTTCCTATTTTTGATTTCTAGAAAGGCGGAAGCAGAAAGTTCAAGTTTAAACTTCATAAAATATTGGAAAATCCGCTTTCCGATTGCCTCTTTCTGTAAGTGCGGAAGCGGAAACTTTAAGTTTAAAACTTCGAGAATTTGGAAAACCCGCTATCTGATTTTTGATTTTAGGAAGGGCAGAAGCGAAAAGAAGGAGGCAGAAAAGGTTAAATCTAAGCTTCGAAAAACTTGACATTCCGCTTTCCTATCTCAGATTTTCGGAAAGGTGGAAGTGGAAAGGAGGAAGCCGAAAGTTTAAGTTTAAAATTCGTAAAATATTGGAAAGTCCACTTTTCAATTGCCGCTTTCTAGAAGTACGGAAGCGGAAAGGCAGAGACAAAAATGCGGAAGCGAAAACTTTAATTTTAAAACTTCGGGAATTTGGAAAACCTGCTATCCGATTTCTGATTTCTGGCAGGGTGGAAGCGGAAAGGTGGAGGCGGAAAGTGTTAAATCTAAGCTTCAAAAAACTTGACATTCCTCTTTCCTTATTCTGATTCCTGAAAGTGCAGGAGCACAGAAAGATAGAAGTTTAACTTGATAAAATTAGGCGAACCCAATTTCTGCTTTCTGGAAAAGAGGAAGTGGAAAGGAGCTGTCGGGCCATGAGATATAACGGTTCAAATCAAACCCGATCCATATTTGAGATGATCTGAGCCATCCAACTTTTTTTTGTGATTATGAACCTTTGGGGAAACCGAGAAATCTTCCTCCTGAAACTTAAACTAAGTAGAATTGTTGCGTAACAAAGCGCTTGTCATTATCTATTTTTTGTTTAATAATCGATGCACATCATTAAATTGAAATAATGTGAATTATTGTTGTTTCCAGATCAGATATCTCTTTCATGATGTTCTCTATATTTATCACATGTATTATTGGTCACCATGCAGATGGACGACCCATATTCCGGAAATTTTTAGATCAATGATGGAGATTTGTCTAAGATCCAAAGATGAAGGAAAATAAAGAAGCATGAAACAAACACAGGAGCATGGGATTGATCACCAAGAAACAACACACGTGGAGGCATAGTAGCGTGACTGGTTCTTGAGCCAACAAAATACAACGCAAGCGCATGAGAAGCTAACACATAGACTGCGTGTGTTTCCAGCAGGGCAAGGCCCGTACAATTTCTTTATTTGTTTGTTTTATGAAACCGTTTGGATTCGGCCGGGTGGGTGAATAAGAAGCTGGGGGAATATCCCAGGTGAGAAGGAGATAGTATAAATAGGGTTGCAGAGCACCATAGAAAGGAATTTTGGCTAGTGAAGAGAATACTGGACTATGTTGTAAAACAGTTAACTCTTTGCTAATAATAAGGATCAATACGCTGGAACAAAATCCTGCGTAGATATTTAATCGAAATGTGTGGAATGCATAATGTAGAACTATTTATTCTTGCTTCTATGCATCATACGGTGAGATTGTTCTTACCTCCTAGAACTATTTCCTTGGTCATGAATGTCTGCTATCTGTATAAATATCTATGTAATGACAGGGTAATAAATGGCTTAATTATATCAGAGCTATATAGTGGTATTTTTTCTACTATGAATGTGAATATTGTGTTGGTACAACTATCTGTTAGAATTTTATGAACATTTGCAGTATATTACTCAGAACTTTAAATTTTCTCCCTGGTCGGGGATAAAATAGTTTAGTTTAGATATAGATTAGAACTGCATTTAGCTTAGGCATCTGCATCTCATTCTTTAAACAAAAAATCATATAAAAGGTGGACTGGGTTGTAACCAGTAAAAGATTTAAAGAACTTAATCTATGGTAGCCTGAACCGTGAACCAGATTGATTCTCCACACCAAACGGTGTCTGACCTAATTGGGATTGTTTACCAGGGAGAATCCCTACTTTTTGGTAACTGGGATTTTTCTAGGCATCAATAGATTTGGCACTAGAAGGAGGGCCGCCAGTGCATGGATGGTAGAGGGAATCCTTTTTTCAGAGAATATTACATTGGAACAACATCAAAAAATACTTTCCCTGAATTTAAAGAACAAGAACATGAACATACATGTTTTGGGGAAGAAGAATCAGAACATTTGTATGCTGTCCCATTTGAAGAAGTAGATCAATTTAGGAGACATACTAGATCATACATCATGAAACTTAGGGGTTAAAAGTTATTCCTGCCTTACCTAGAAGGAAAGCTTCCAAGAAATCACCCTCATACACTAAGGACTCAATTCTTGTGGAAAATTTGGAAGAACTGGTAGATCTATCCATCCAAGAAATTGTTCAGCCTCTTGATAAATTAAATCCTGAATCTCCTATAGTTTCAGTTTTCAGTCAATCTACACCATAGTATCCAACTCAAATCATGGCTATTGTTAATCAACCTACATGGAGAGCAAGAACACCATTGAACCAGGCTTCTCCATTGCATGATTTTCCTAAAAACCCAGAAAAGGTTTTACCAAAATTTGATCCTAGAAAAGATGTTTCTGCAGAGGATCACTTAAAGAGTTTTTATTTGGCTTTGAATCTCTTAAATGTGGACCATGAAGATGTGGATTGCATATTTTTTCAATATACTTTTGAACATAAATCATTTTCATGGTACTTTAGTCTGCAAGATAATTCAATAGTAAATTGGGATGGTTTTGAAAGGCATTCTTAGGGAAATTCGGCAACCAGAAAACTGTAGCCACCCTCATTAAAGAATTACTGTCTATGAGAATGGAAAGGAAAGAAAAGGTCCAATAATTTAATCATATATTGACCACTTTATTGAATAACTTTAGTGTTGCAACAAAACCAGCTGAAGAGTCTCTAATAGAAAATTATACTACATCACTTGATCCACCAATAGAAATGTTTGTAAAAAGGGATGGTAAAGTTACATTGGTAGAAAAATATGAAGAGGCCAAAAAAGTAGAGGAAGATCTGGATAGTATAGAAAATCATACTTTAGAACCTGAATTGAAACATACCACAAGAAAAAGGCCTTTGTTGTTAACTAAGCCCAAAGAAGAACACTCTAACGAGCTAGAGGATGTGGTGAAAATGGTGCAGAAGCTGTCAAACAAAATAGTAGACATGGAAAAGGATAAAGGAGCTAGTTCTTATAGAAATCCATTCAACCCTTATTACAAAAAAGGAAGAGAGTGGACAACCCCAACCACCTGTGCATAATTCTATTGTTTTAAATTTTAACGAGGTAGGCATGGATAACTTCTGTACCTTTCACCAAGAACCTCATTCTGAAAAGGGCTGTCCATAGTGGGTTAATTCAATGAATCTATTTATGAATAAGTTGTTATATACCCAGCGGGAAGATCCTGAAGAAGAGAAAACCCAAACCAATGAGCCAGAACAAACAAATGAAGAAACCACTATGGTATTATGGGATTGGGAACCTACTTTGGGGTTAAGTGAAGATGAACCTACTGAGGAAATTCAAGTGTCATTAGTTAATGTCACAACTAGAAGTAAAGGGACGGTAGTGGATGAAATTTTATTACTGCCTAAAATAAAGAAGATGAAAGAAAACATGAAGAAAATTCTCAGTACTACTCAAACAACACCTAAACCTAATCCAGTAAATATAAAAGAGACAATCCCAGTAGTTAACAAGCCAATGAAGACAACAATTAATAAACATGTGGAAACTTTGGCAAATAAAATAGAGAATACTAAAGAACAGGGCATGGGTATGATATCATAGAGGACATTAATAAAACGAAGGAAAACATTTCTCTATTTGAACTATGTAATTTGCCTCAGCAAAGGAGGAAACTTCTGGAATCTTTTGATCGACAGCCTAGCTGTATCCCAGATGCCATTGGGTCTAATGATGAAGTAAATGAATTAAGCATTGGAGGAAAGTCTAAATCTCAGACTTTACCTTTTCTGCTATCCTTTCATATTTTTAATCATAATGAACATAATTGTTTGGTAGAATCTAGGGCTTCATCAAATGTCATTCCACTTTCAATATGTAAAATGATTAATGGCCAACCCATACCATCTCCATCTCGGATAATTCAATGAGAGAGATACGCGGTTAAACTCATAGGGGAAATGAAAGATGTTTTGATTCGTTTGTCTGCAGATCCTAGAGTTTGTCAGTTTATAGATATTATGTTAGTGGATATACCAGAGGCATGTAGATTAATTTTAAGTAGGGGATGGTCAATGAAACTAAATGGTTACTTTGAAACTGACTGGTCTCACATGTGGCCGCCACAGAACAATAGTCAAAACCAAATTAAAATACTAAGGGAATCACACATGAAGTATAATGTAACTCAGTTAGAAGGGAAGAATGAACCTGTGAAATTCTCATCTTCAGTTTTGGGAAACTATTTTTTGGAACTCGAAGTAGGAAACTACCAAGCCGAAGAAGCCAGTTGTAAATCAGACACACAATCCAATCTCCTTCAATTCTCACGAAATGATGGTATTAATTGTAATATAGTAAACTTAGTGACTAACATAGGAGATGATATAACTAACCAGGTAGAGTTAGAGGATATATTTTGGTTTATGTATTTTGACGGTTCTAAAACCCAAGAGGGATTAGGGGCGAGTTGCATGCTGATTGATCCAGATAAGAATAAACACTTTCTCTCTTGCAGACTGGAGTTCGAATGCATGAATAATATTGCTGAGTATGAAGCTCTAGTTCTAGGGCTGAAGAAAGCCATTAGGTTAGAAGTGAAAAATATGAAATCTTTTGGTGATTCTGAGATAGTTGTTAGATAGGTAAGAAACACCATTCATTGTATTTCTCCACATCTTAAAGGATAATAGTCTGAGGTATGAAATTTGATTATGCACTTCAATGATTTCAATATAAATGCAATACCTAGATTGCAAAATGCTGCAGCTGATTTATTAGCTACTTCAACATCTAGATTAGCACCAACTAATAACAAATTTTCTATTGAATTGATTTTCAGGGCATCAGTACCTAGCAATGTTACAAATCTGAGGATATTCTATGATGATGAGCAGATTATCAAATTTTTAACGAATGAAGAATCTTTTAAAGAATTAATAATTGATGAATAAGAACATTTGTCAGGTTTACAAAATGAAGATGCAGTTGAGGGAAATTTCATGCCTAAAGCGGTAAGAACCCTCGAAGGGATGTTTGATTTGTAGAGTAAATTCTGGCAACCAGTTAATGTAAAGACGAATAGTTTATCAATGCAACATGAGTTGGTCAATCTAGGATCAGAAGCTGAACCCAAATATGTCAATTTGGGAAGATGTTGCTCGCCTGGAGAAAGATGTAAGTTCATCCAGTTGTTTCAACAATACAAAGACATCTTAGTTCATCCAGTTGTTTCAACAATATAAAGACATCTTCACTTTGACATATGAAGATCTGAATACTTATGAAACTCGCATCATCCAACATGTGATTCCCATCAAAATAGGGTCAAAACCGTTTCAACAACAACTTAGGAAGATGCACCCGAAGTTAGAACCTCTGATCCAAAACTAAGTAAAGAAGTTACTGGATGCAAAGATCATATTCAAGGTTTGACATTTCGAATGGGTGGAAAATCTAGTCCCGGCGAGGAAAAAGTCAGGAGAGATAAGGCTGTGTGTTGACTTCAGGAACTTAAACAAAGAATTAGATAAAGATAACTATATGGTTCCACCAATGGAACAGATTTTGCAAATGGTTTCAGGCTCAGAAATGTTCTCCCTATTAGATGGATTTTTAGGTTATAACCAAGTATTAGTGGCCGAACAATACTAATTAAAGACAACATTTCATTCAAAGTGGGGAACGTTCGCTTATAGAAGATGCCTTTTGGCCTCATGAACACTAGAGCCACATTTTAGAGAGCCATGGACATTTCATTGAAAGGTTTAAGTGGCCACTGTGTGGTAGTGTACTTAGATGATGTAACCGTTTTCTCCAAGAGAAGAGAAGACCACATTTTTCACTTGAAACAGATTTTTGACCGCTGTAGAAAATATGGTATATCTCTGAACCCAAAGAAGAGAATATTTGCAGTTCTTAAAGGAAAATTGATTGGAAACATCATCTCAAAGAAGGGAATCTCAATAGATCCAGAGAGATTTAAGGCTATAGCTTAGATTCCCATGCTCCATAATAAGAAAGCTATGCAGTTAATTATGGGCACAATAAATTTTGTTCGGAGGTTTGTCCCTGATTTTGTTCAAATTGTGAAACCTATGCAACAAATGGTGAAGCAAAGTGTACTGACATTGGGAAAGAAACCTTTAAAGATATTAAAACAACAATAGCTCATGCACCTTCTTTGATGAGTCCAGACTTTGAAAAGGAATTTATTTTATATACCTTTTCTTTAGACAATTCTCTCACAGTAGTGCTTACGCAGAAAGGAGAATTGGGAGACGAATACCCGATATCATTCATGAGCACTGGATTACAAGGGGATGAATTGAATTATCCAGCCATGGATAAACACGCATACACAGTTTTCAAGTAAACGAAATAGTTTAGACCCTATATTTTAAAAAATAGAACAAAAGTTGTAGTTCCTCTCCCATCTGTTAGGTCTCTTTTTGTGCAGAAAGAATTGGGTGAGCGAAGAGGGAATTGGGTGTCTGCCCTACAAGAGTATGACCTAGAATTAAAACCAATTACCATCATCAAAGGTCAAGGGTTGTGCAATTTGATAGCAGAAAATCACACTGATAAAGATTATGAGTGGGAGAATGAAGTTGAAGTGAACTTGATTGATGTTTTTCCTATCTTTAATACTCCAAGATCTTGGTATAGATATCTGGTGTACTATCTTCAACAAGGATATCTGCTGGAACATTGGAACTCCAAGCAGAGAAGGGCACTTCATTTGAAGTCATCCTCCTATCAAATAATGAATGGAGTGATTTTTAGAAAAAAATATGATGGAGTTTTTTTTCCAGATGTCTGGAAAGAGAGGATTCCTCCAAATGTGTCAAAGAATTGCATGACGGACCAATGGGAGGAAATTATTACGGGGATAACACAAATCATAAGATACTAAGTGCTGGATATTACTGGCCAAATTTGTTTAAGGATTCCCATGCCTATGAAAGAAAATGTGATGTATGTAAGAGAAGTGGTGGCAAATTTTCAAAAGTAGCAGGACCTCTACAACCTGTTATTATTTCAGAGTCATTCGAACAGTGGGACATAGATGTTATTGGGGAAATCAATCCAAATTATTCATTACAGTACCGGTGTATCCTTACTGCTACAGATTATTTCACACGATGGTTTGAATCCATTCCATTGCACAAAGTGAATGAGGATGCGGTCATTAACTTCCTCCAAAAGAAGATTATGACCAGGTTTGGAGTTCCAAATTTCCCTCATGTTTGATAATGCATCTTATTTATCATCTGTTAAAATAATTGTGTTTACTTATGAAAATGTAATTAAGTTACATTAATCAGCTAATTATTATCCTCAAGGAAATGGTTTAGCGGAATCAATAAATAAGAACCTTATCCAAATTTTGAAGAAGACGGTTATTGAAAATAAGAGAAATTGGCACTCAACCCTTCCAAATGCACTATGGGTAGATAGGGTCACTCCAAATAATTCCTTAGGAGTTTCTCCCTATACTTTGGTATATGGAAAAGAAGCTATTCCCCCAAAAAAAATTCTATTCCCATATTCATAGTTAGATCAATCCTCAAGGGGTTCCAGTAGCGAATTTTTACAAACACGAATTGACACTTTGTTAAAACTGGAGGAATTACGACAAAGGCTAAAGATAATTTCAATCAACATCAAGTTATCATCAAAATTTGGTTCGACAAAAGAAAATATGGAACAAGAAACTTTGATGTAGGAGACCTAGTTTTGAAATGGGATAAGCCTCATGTAGAAAAGGGAAAACACACAAAGTTCCAACATTTATGGATTGGCCCTTACCTAGTCACTGAAAAGTTAGGCCCATCAACTTAAAGATTGCAAGATTTACAAGGACAAGAAGAAAGTCTTCCTGTAAATGGCCTTTGACTCAAACATTAATTCACTTAGATTTCTATAGACCCTTTGTACATAAATAAACTTTCTTTTATTGTTTGGTTTTACAGTTTGTTTCACCTTATTTCATAGCCCTAGTTTGTTTGCTGTTAATAAACTAGCTCAATTTTTTGGTGCTTGGAAGTATAGGAATATGATTAAACTCAAAATCTTTAGATGTTAGGAATTGCTTATGGGAAAGAGAAAAGGGAAAAATTTGATCATAATGAGATTCTTTAACTGTTGACAGATGATGGAAAGGGAAGCTAGTCTTCAAGCTCACATTTGAATCATTATAACCCCTGTGAAATAACCAATACTAATGAGGTCTGGAGTACTATCTTAGGGTTTCATCCATTCTCACATTAATACCTGTCTCAGGAAGCATATCATGATGGACCCCTGGAAAGGAAGCAGGTCTAACGGATGTATGGTATTCAAAATTATCCCATTGCTACAAAAAAAGAAGAAGGGCTAAAAGGCACATATTGAAAAGTCAATTTTCTGAAATATTCAGTCTTCAATTAAAGAAATGATGCTAAAGAAATAAATCATCAGACCAAAAGGGCTTTCAAAACAAAAAAATATCAGCAAGGTCCTTCTCTGTCCGTGAGCATGATAAGAATTTTTTTTTGTCACTCACACAAAAGGACATTGTGGATGGAAGAAATTGTACCAAATTCTTAAAGTAAAAGAAGCAATCACAGAATACCTTTTTAGTCATAAAGAAAGCATCAAAATAATTCTTATAGCATGGGAATGAGGAAAAAATGAATACATATGTCTTACTCTGTTACAATCCTGTGGAGTCTTATCTGGTGGAAACTTAAAGACAAGGGGGTAAAATGAACTTCATACTCTGGCCCCATGAGAGTTATCAAGACACTGAAATCTTGGTTTCCTTACTCCCAAATAAATGGTATCAAGTGTGATGCTTGTGTAATGTCCCTTTTTTAAAATTTATTAAAATGCCCAATTTTCCAAATATTTCACAATTTTGGCTCTTGACTAGTTTTAGTGTCTTGGTCTCCAAATCAGCCCAATTGCTCCCAAATATTCAGATACCTGTATGAATGATATAACAACTTAATGATTATGTTCATGGATGTATTATAGTCCTCCAATCAGTTCTGAAAGTCTATATAAAATTCTGAATAAGATAGATGAATTTACTAGCAATTTTGGGGCTCAAATCCCTCCTGGGTAATTGTCGGAATGTCTTCCCAGATGTACATAAACTCACTAAAATTATCAAATTGAAGTAGGGTATGTGTATAAAACATTATTGGAGACTCATATGCATAACCAATCGAACTCCCATGGCTGTTATCACTTCCTTCAATCAGATATTAAAAACTAGTTTTGGACCCTTGGGGAAATGAGATGTAGTTTGCCCCAAATACTATGAAATTCGACCCAATGGCCACAAATTATCAGTTACCGACCATGAAACCCATAATATACTTTAATTACAGTTCATTCATTCATAAATCATCAATTGTTCACACATATATTCTATTCCATCAAGATTGCAAGAGTTTACAACAAGGTATTGGGGAAATGACACTGTTTCTTCAATATTGGACAATAATACATGAGATATCTTGGATTTTCAACATGAAATATTTCTTAACTTAAATAACAGATAATTTACATCAGAATACAAAATACTGGAGCAGGATAAGCTCCCTAAAAGAGATTACTAGCTCACCAAGTGCGCCTCAATCTATAGAGATGAAATATGGTGAGAAAACTTGAGATGAATAGAAGAACAAGCTGATATTGATATTGCCATAAAATTCCTGTATATTTCAATTGAAAATAAGACTCCATTAAATATCCATGAAATACTTGAGTTTCCTTTCCAAATACCAACTAGGATGGGAATTTTTCACCCTCGAAATTGGCTTAAGCAAGAAAACTAGTCATCCACTAGCTCTCACAATTCACAAATCAGAAAAAGCTCCTTCTCATGGATTATCCCTGTATTTTATTAAAATTATTGGTCTTCTAAGGTTCCAAATCCATCCATAAACCAAATCCAAGTTGAATTGGTGTGGCTGCTCATGCTATGCCATGTGGCCTCTCTCTTCACCTTCCCTCTTCTCCCAAATTTGAGGAGGAGCCTCTTGGCCTTCTCCAACTACCAAATTATACCTATAAGATGCTCTATTCATGTGTGACATGTCAGTATGTTAGTATTTCATCCTTAATATTTGACTTGTTTCATAACTGTCATAGAATCTCCATCATTGGTGTCATAGATGTCATAAATGTAAGGGGAATCTAGCCAAGTGTACATGAAACTCCCATTTGGCTCTTCCTCTCCCATGTAAGTTACAATTCATCCCAAATTTGACCTCATAATCCATCCCAAAACATTAGGCTTCCCATAGATTCAAAATTACAAGAGGAGGATGTCATTTAACATAGGAATTCTAGCTTGAGTGGGACCCTTAGTCTCCATGTGTCTCCATTCACCATAGCCATTTCAATTTTCTCTTGTATTTATTTAATAATATACATTATTAAATATTTATCTTCTTCTAATTTCTAAACATCATTTATTATACCCCTTATTCCAAATCTCAAAGATTCCACCCCCAACCTAGGAAACTAGTGATTTTCCTCCTTGGCAATTATTTAACTTTTAGCATCCATTTGACAACTTTCATGAATATGGAAAATTTGATTTGGCCATTGTGACCCAATGAAAAATTTGGGACATTACAAACCATCCCTTTCCAATATTTCTTGTCCTCAAGCAATTTCAAACATGGTTGTTGAAGAACCTGCTTTCTGTATGATTCTTTGAAGTTGCCACTGAGTTGCCCACTTTGAGTCTTTGAGATTCCATGAAGATTTCAGAGAGGAACCACCATGCTTGCTGCTGCACTAATCTGATTAACATCACCTTATTAAGTGGGGAATCCATCTACCATACTTCTTGTTTCCCAAATAATTTGAAATCATTGGGACTAAAAGCTATCCCAGGGTCCCATTGCTTGCATTGCACTCCAACAATTAAGAGTGCTCTCCAACCCATACCATTTGGAAAGAGAATTCCTAGATCCCATTTTCTTGTATGAATTCTTCCAAACATCATGAGTGCATAATATATATCATCAAATTCTATAACAACATAATAATAATGTACATCAAGGAGGTGCCTCACCAAGAAATCATGAAAGTGCTTATACCTCCTAGTGAGTAGACTACCATTTGCCAAGTACATACATGCTTCAAGTGACCAATCAAATATGCTCCAATGACATAGGTGAGTATCCCATGTCCTATAATTCTTCTCCAAAAGGAAGTGATATGCATCAAAATATTCAGCCCTGTATTCTTTCATCCAAGAAGTGAATGAAGAATCTCCACTCAAATTTGAAGCAAATAGTGAGCAACAGAAACAAGGAGACTTCAAATGACTCAAAGAAGTCTTACCCATACATCCATGAATGAGTGAATCATAAAGATATAACAATGTATGTGGCTGGTAACAAAAATTTTCTCCTATCATAAGTCTATTCACCCTAGTGTTGGATGAAGTTCCTCCAACATCAAATGAATCAAGTGTTGAGCAATAGAAACCATGAGTCTTCAAATGACTCAAATGCATATCATAGGTGCATCCATGTAGAGGTACATCATCAGAAAGTAACAAGGAATGCTGCTACAAATGTGAATAATAATGTTCTCCAAATGAAATGTAATGTGCATCAATATAATCATCCATGTGTTCTTTCATCCAATAAGTGAATGGAGAACCTCCACCAAAATCTGAACAAAATAAGGAGCAAGGAAAACATGAAGACTTCAAGTGGCTCAAAGAACTATCATCAATACACTCATGAATATGTATATCATCATGTAACATCAGAGGATGTTGCTGGCAATAATAATGTTCTTCAATCATATAAATCTTCACCCAAGTGTGGGATGAAGTTCCTCCAACTTCAAATAGACTAGGAAAGGAGCAAGGAAAACCATGAGTCTCCAAGTGACTCAAGTGAACATCATAGGTGCACCCATGTAGATGTGTATAATCATAATGTAAACAAGGATGCTGATGAAAATGTAAATAATATGGTTCTCTAATAGTTCCATCATCAAAAGGAGAAATATAATGTCCATGCTCTTCATGTGGCACCATCAAAAATAAACCTTTCACCCATACTTCATTAGGATGACTGCTGCAAAAATTAGAAGTGTAGGATGTAGGAGAAAGAACCAACTCACACAAATGATGAGTAAGTGAAAAATTGTCATAATGCGAAGGATACATATGGGTTGGATTATACACCTCCCTAAACAATGCAAAAATTTCCTCATGGGTTGGTTCCAAGGTGGTGGAATTATGCACTTCTTCAAAAATTGTGTAACCATTTTCAAGAGGCAACTCAAGTTCCTCTTACACCATTAATAGTGATTGGGTCTCATCACTATCATCCTCAAGCACATCAAGAACCTGAAAATTTTCATGTTTCTCATGATCCATCATGTCATGAGAATCCTCCAAGCAATCTACCTTATGAAAATCTGAAACATCGGAGGAAAAAAAAGTGTCTTGCAACTTTTCAAGAAGTTGCTCATTTTGAATTGTGAGCTTATCAATAACTTCATTATGCTTCAAGTAGGATTCATGTAACCATTCACTAAGCTCAATGAAATTTTTTCTATAAAAAAGAAAATACATGAAATTAGCTTTGATGTTGCACATTGCTCTTTGAATCTTCTCCATGTCTTCAAGGAATGATGGATCTTCCAAGGAAGTAGCTCTCCAACAAAAAATTGATACCAATGCTTGAGTGTCATGGAGTATTCTAAGGGCCTCTTGGATATTATTTTCATTCATATTTAAGAACAATTCAAGAAAATTAGGCTCCTGCCAATGAACCTCCTCATATTCTTCCTTCTTGCTTGGACCAACTTCATGAAGCTCAAGAGGTGATGGAGAAGTTGATCTTGTTTCTTATTCAAATGATACAAGGTCTTGATTTTCATGTTTAATGGAATTTTGGCTTGCAGCAACACTTTCAAAAGATATCTCTATGTCACCAAAATAGAGGTGTGAGCACCCAACAATAGGTACTCCTTCATGGTTCAAACATCCATCAGTATATGCCATTTGGTCCATATCCATAGTAGAATGTGTTTCAACATGATATTCAATAGTTTCAAGGTACTCTTATTCCTTCTCATGCGATGTTTCCTCATATTTTTCAGAGTAATTTGGGAGTGAATTTCTATCCTCTTCATGTACTACTTCTTCTACTTCACCTATTTCAGAACTAGGTGGTTCATGGGTCTCCTCTTTTTCTCCTTCAAGCAAGCTGATGCATTTTCCCCCTTGGTTTTCTTAAAATCAATATATTTTTCCCAACTTTGGATAGCCAAAAATTCAAATCCTTTCATAATATTCTTGTTCATGTCTTCAAATATAGGTTCCATAATTTTTATAATTTCCTTACCATTATATGAGGTTCCCTTTTTATCCCTAGTCATAGTTTCCTAAAAAAAATTGCCTTCTTCTCCTTCCTTTTTTTTTTCCTTCAATAAAAGCACTTTTGGGTTTCAATATATAATGGTTGTACCTTAATTATTGTCCTCATAAATATAATACCACATCAGGTGCCAATATCATGCTCTGATATCACTGTAATGTCCCTTTTTTAAATTTTATTAAAATGCCCAATTTTCCAATTTTTTCACAATTTTGGCTCTTGACTAGTTTTATTGTCTTGGTCTCCAAATCAGCCCAATTTCTCCCAAATATTCAGATACCTATATGAATGATATAATAACTTAATTATTATGTTTAGGGATATATTATGGTCCTCCAATAAGTTCTGAAAGTCTATATCAAATTCTGAATAAGATAGATGAATTTACTAGCAATTTTGGGGCTCAAATCCCTCCCGGGTAATTGCCGGAATGGCTTCCCAAATATACATAAACTCAATAAAATTCTCAAATTTAATCAGGGGATGTGTAGAATACATTATTGGAGACTCATATGCAGAACCAATCGAACTCCCATGGCTGTTATCACTTCCTTCAATCATATATAAAAAACTAGTTTTGGACCCTTGGGGAAATGAGATGTAGTTTGCCCCAAATGCTGTGAAATTCGACCCAATGGCCACAAATTATCAGTTACAGACCATGAAACCAATAATATAATTTAATTACATTTCATTCATTCATAAATCATCAATTTTTCACACATATATTTGATCCCATCAAGATTGCAAGAGTTTACAACAAGGTATTGAGGAAATGGCATTGTTTCTTCAATATTGGACAATAATACATGAGATATATTGGATTTTATACCTGAGATATTTTTGAACTTAAATAAAAGAGCATTTAAATCAGAATACAAAATACTGGAGCAATAGAACCTCCCTCAAAGAGATGAATATCTCACCAAGTGCGCCTCACTCC
The DNA here is from genome assembly GCA_001517045.1 of Pseudotsuga menziesii. Lineage (NCBI taxonomy): Eukaryota > Viridiplantae > Streptophyta > Pinopsida > Pinales > Pinaceae > Pseudotsuga > Pseudotsuga menziesii. The sequence goes on from LPNX010868370.1 coordinate 310,917, forward strand.
ATAGAGCTAAAATATGGTGAGAAAACTTGAGATGAATAGAAGAACAAGCTGATATTTATATGTCCATGAAATTCCTGTAGCTTGCACCTGAAAATAAGACTCCATTATATCTCCATGAAATACTTGAGTTTCCTTTCCAAACACCAAATAGGATGGGAATCTTTCACCCTCGAAATTGGCTTAAGCAAGAAAACTAGTCATCCACTAGCTCCCACAATTCACAAATGAGAAAAAGCTCCTTCTCATGGATTATCCCTGTATTTTATAAAAATTATTGGTCTTATAAGGTTACAAATCCATCCATAAACCAAATTCAAGTTGAATTGGTGTGGTTGCTCATGCTATGCCATGTGGCCTCTCTCTTCACCTTCCCTCTTCTCCCAAATTTGAGTAGGAGCCTCTTAGCCTTCTCCAACTCCCAAATTTGACCTCTAAGATGATTTATTCAGGCCTAAAATGTTAGTATGTCAGTATTTCAGCCTTCATATCTGAATTGTGTCATAAGTGTCATAGAATCTCCATCATTGGTGTCATAGATGTCATAAATGTAAGGGGAATCTAGCCAACTGTCCATGAAACTCCCATTTGGATCTTCCTCTCCCATGTAAGTTACAATTCATCCCAAATTCGACCTATGAAGTATATGGAAAAGTATATTAACCTCATAATCCATCCCAAAACATTAGGCTTCCCATAGATTTGAAATTACAAGAGGAGGATGTCATTTAACATAGGAATTCTAGCTTGAGTGGGCCCCATAGTCTCCACGTGTTTCCATTCTCCATAGCCATTTCAATTTTATATTGTATTTATTTAATAAGATACATTATTAAATATTTATCTTCTTCTAATTTCTAAACATCATTTATTATCCCCCTTATTCCAAATCTCAAAGTTTCCACCCCCAACCTAGGAAACTTGTGATTTTCCTCCTTGGCAACTATTTGAATTTTAGCATCCATTTGACAACTTTCATGAATATGGAAAATGTGATTTGGCCATTATGACCCAATGCAAAATTTGGGACATTACAGCTTGGAAGCTGCATCCTGGAATCAATCTGGTTTAAATAAGTTTCGGAAAATTCTTGTGAGTAATCATTGAACATGCACAATATAATACCATATGGCAGTCTTGTTGTTCAAAGAAAGTTTTTTCAGAGATCTGTGTTCACCAGCTAGTCGCCAATTGTTGCTGCTGCAACTGTTTCCTCAATTTTTTTTACATTTTAGGGCCCCTCCTTACATTATTTTTTATTTTAAAAGCACACTTACACTTGTTTCCCAACTCAGATAAGTTCTCCTTGCATACCTAAATTTTGTAAAAATCTTGGGCAGAAGGTTTTTCCTAAGCCTAAAGTGTCATTTTGGAAAAAATCATTAGGCACGACTTTGGAAACAAGCCTTATTTGAAAAATCTGCTTTTGATTTAAGATCAACGACCAAGGTTGAATCCGAATAATATCAACAGCTAGGAAAAGCAGGAGCGGAAATGCGGAAGTGGAGTTAAAGATTAAACTTTGTGAAAGTTGAAAAATCCGCTTTTCGATTGCTGCTTTCCAGAAGTGTGGAAGTGAAAAGGTAGAGGCGAAAAGTTTAAGTTTAAACTTCGTAAAAGTTAGAAAATCTGCTTTTTGATTTCTGATTTCCAGAAGAGAGGAAGCAGAAATGTGGAGGCAGAAAATGTTAAATCTAATATTTGAAAAACTTGACATTTTGCTTTCCTATTTCCATTTTCCTGAAAGGCGGAAGCAAAAAGGCGGAGGAGGAAATTTTAAGTTAAACTTCGTAAAAGTTAGAAAATATATTTTTCAATTTTCGATTTTCGGAAGGGAGGAAGAAGAATGGTGGAGGTAGAAAAGGTGAAATCTAAGCTTCGAAAAACTTGACATTTCTCTTTCCTATTTCTGATTTCCAGAAAGAGAAAACGGAAAGGCCGATGCATAAAGTTTAAGTTTAAACTTTGTAAAATATCAGAAAATACGCTTTCCAATTGCTGCTTTCTAGAATATCGGAAGAAGAAAGGTGGAGGCGTAAAGGTGGAAGCAAAAAATTTAAGTTTAAAACTTTAGGAATTTAGAAAATCCGCTATCCGATTTCCAATTCCCGGAAGGGAGTAAGCGGAAAGGCAGAGGAGAAAAAGGTTAAATCTAAGCTTCGAAAAACTTGACACTCTGCTTTCCTTTTTCTGATTTCGGGAAAGGAAGAAGCAGAAAGTTTAAGTTTAAATTTCATAAAAGATTGGAAAATCCACTTTTCGATTGCCGCTTTTTGGAAGTGCGGAAGCAGAAAGACGAAGGCAAAAAGGTGGAAGCAGAAACTTTAACTTTAAAATTTTAGGAATTTAGAAAACTCGCTATCTGATTTTCGATTTCCGGAGGGGTGGAAGCGGAAAGGAGGATGCAAAAAAGGTTAAATCTAATCTTCAAAAAACTTGACATTCCTCTTTCCTTTTTCTAATTTCCAGAAGTGCGGAAGCAGAAAGGCGGAGGCAGAAAGATAGAAGTTTAACTTAATTAAATTAGGCAAACCCAATTTCTGCTTTCCGAGAAAGCGGAAGTGGAAAGGAGCTGTTGAGCCACGATATCTAATGGTTCAAATAAACCCCGATCCATCTTTGAGATGATTTGAGCTGTCCAACCTTTGTTTTTTTGTGACTATGAACCTTTGGGGAAATCGAGAAATCTTCCTACTAAAACTTAAACTAAGTAGAATTTCTGCGTAACAGGGCATTGGTCATTATCTGTTTTCTGTTTAATAATTGATGCAAATCATTAAATTGAAATAATGTGAATTATTGTTGTTTCCGGATCATATATATTTCTCATGATGTTCTCTGTATCTATCACAGGTATTATTAGTCACCAGGAGGATGGGTGACCAAGATTTGGGAAAGTTTTAGATCAATGATGGAAATTTGCTCTGATATTCAAAGATGCAGGAAAATAAAGAAGCATGAAATAGACACAGGAGCAGGGGATTGATAACCAAGAAACAACACATGTGGAGGCACAACAACATGATTGGGTCTTGAGCCAACAAAATACAACGCAAGTGCATGATAAGCTAACACATAGACTACGTGCGTTTCTAGTAGGGAAAGGCCTGCATAATTTCTTTATTTGTTTGTTTTATGAAACCGTTTGGATTCAGCTGGGTGGGAGAATAAGAAGCTAGGGGAATCTCTTGGGTGAGAAGGAGATAGTATAAATAGGGGTGAAGAGCATTATAGAAAGAAATTTTAGCTGGTGAAGAGAATACCGGACTATGTTGTAAAAGAGCTAACTCTTTGCTAATAAGAAGGATCAATTCATTGGAACAAAATCCTACGCAGAGATATAATGGGAATGTGTGGAATGCATAATGTAGAACTATTTCTTCTTGCTTCTGTAAATCATACAGTGAGATTGTTCTAACCTCCTGGAACTATTTCCTTGGTCATGAATGTCTGTTGTCTGTATAAATGTTTGTGTAATGACAGGGTAATAAATGATTTAATTATATCAGAGCTATCTTTGGTATTCTTTCTGTTGTGAATGTGATTATTGTGTTGGTACAACTATCTGTTAGAATTTTAAGAACATTTGTTGTATATTATTCTTAATTCTAAATTTTCTCCCTAGCCGGGGATAGAATAGTTTAGTTTAGATCTAGATTAGACCTGCATTTATCTTAGGCACCTGAATCTCATTCTTTAAACAAAAAATAATATAAATGGTGGACTGGGCCATAACCAGTAAAATATTTAAAGAACTTAATCTATGGTAGCCAGAACCATGAATCGAATGGATTCCCCACACCAAATGGTGTCTGATCTAATTGGGATTGTTCATTGGGGAGAATCCCTTCTATTTGGTACCTAGGATTTTTCCAGGAATCAACACTTAGAAAATGCAATAGGGTGATCAATAAAACCCTCTCATGGATGTGCAAGTAAAACAACAAGTGCGAAAGACAACGCATCAATGTGTACATGAAACTCTTTTTTCCAGTATGGAAATACCAATATGGGTGCTATAACCATATTATTTCTAAGAATATCCAAATTGTATTGACATTGCTCATTCCATTGGAACTTTACATCTTTCTTCAACAATTTTTCCATATTGGTTGTAACCTCTGCATATCCTTTTATGAACTTTCTATAATACCCCGTATGTCCCAAGTTAGTTATAATTTGTTTTACTGTCGAGGTTGGTGTTAGGTCGACAATAATCACAATCTTTGCAGGATCCATCAGTATTCCATCTTGAAAAACCACATGACCTAACAATATTCCAAAAGGGACATGAAAATGCACTTCTTCAAATTAAGTGAAATATGGAATTGTCGATACCGGTTGAGCACCATTATGAGAGTCTCAATGTGATCTCTTACTTGCCCATATACCATCCAGTCACCAAAGTAAATTTCAATAAATTTATGGATGAAATCTTTAAAAGAAACTACGACCATTCTAGAAAAAATAACAGGTTCATTCATGAGTCCAAAGGGCATTACCGTATACTGAAATCATCCCTATTCTGTTGTAAAGGTTATTTTATACTGATCTTCCTTTGCAATCCTGATTTGATGGTAACCAAATAATCCATCAGTAAATGAATAGACTGCTTGTCCTCCGGCGCTCTCCAACACTTCATCTATAAATGGGGTCGAAAATGGATCATGTAGGTAGGCATCATTCAACTTCCTCAGGTCGACACAGATACAGACTTGACTAGTTTTCTTGTCTTGCATTACCATAGGACTAATGCATTTAGATTCATCGATAGGTTCTATAATTCGTGCATCTAGTATTCTTTCTAACTTTATCTTTACTTTTTCTTTGTATCTAGGATTGAGTTTGTATGGTCATTGTTTGATAGGTTTGACGTTGGGATTTAGGGGAATATTCATTTCTCCCATATCACCAACAATTCCCTTCATTTTTGAAAATTTTGTGGGAAACATATCTTGGAATTCATGTAATAAATAAATAAACTTTCCTATAGTCTCAGCATCCCAATAATCTCCGATATTGGAAAATTTCGGGTTCTTGGAGAACTAATATTTACTTTCTTTACTTTAAGAGGTTTCATAAATTTGTCACTTGATACTCCTGACCCCTCCAATATGTTAAAATTGCTGTGCCATTTAGATCTTTAAGCAAATGAGTCAAATATTATTGATCCAATAAAAGGAGAATGAAGATACACACTGAACAAAACAAACCACACAGGAAACAGATGAGTATAGCTCCGATAATAGTACAATATCATTGTCATTCGATGTTACAATAGTTTACATAATAAATAATTCGAATCCATTAGGGAGGAATTCGAATCTCCCAACTGGATGTGACTGTACCTAACTGACTATCTAACTCATGATGTCTCAATCAATATCAGAGTCGAAATGGTTAACTCCAGATATCTAAACAACTCACACAATCAATAATAAACAATTAACTCAGTCTAACTGAAGTGGTAGGTGAGCAAAGGTACTTAATCTGTTGATGTAATTGTAATTTCAGAATGTATTCACTTGTATTTCTTATGTATTGTAACCTGATGTTTATTCTGGGATGTATTTGTAATGTACTTGAGTCATGTCATGCCCCGAGGTTTCTATCGGGAGTTTCTATAATGTAAATAAGTCATGTCAAGTCAAGGTGGGTAACCCTCCTATTGTCTAAGGGTTAAAGTCCCCGCAGTTCCGAGGCACTAGGGTTATTAGAATCACCTAGTGAAGTCAGCCCTAGTTGGGTTTAGTCAAGTCAAGAATTAGTATAAATAGAGATCTATACTCTCTATTTATCACACACTCACTCACACTCAGTTGTAGCGTATAACTGAGGAATAGAAATACACTGGGGCAAGGAAGAAAGAGGTTACTGCTGTCGGGAGATTATCTTACTGTTTTTGGGTTTCACTTTTGGTGATGATTCTATCTCTGAGGAAGTTGTGGGGTTTTCTCCATTTATGGTTTCCCTGAGGAAAAACACTGTGTTCATTGTCTCCTGTGTTTGATTGCTGTGCTTGTTGTTCTCTTAGTTAAAGATCCGAATGATATGCTAGCTTAATGTTAAAAATCTAACATGGTATCAGAGCTAACCTGAGAAGAAGACACTATGTAGTTGTGGGAACTAGGGTTTCCTATTTTGTGGATCTCTCTCCATATATTTTCAGCAAAAGTAGGGTGGAATAACTTTCCTCCCTAGGGCGCATCTTTCTATCTTAACAGAATCCAATTCTGAGGTTTTTCAGTTTTGGACCCGACACTACTGCCGAAAATTAGGGCTTTTCACATAAGTGGAATTTTTCAGTGATCCCAGGCCTGGATTGATCTCCTCCCCAAAATAGAAGTTAGGGATCAAATTCAAAGAATTTGGTTGGACAGAACTCTGGAAAATCAAAACCCTAATCTGCTTCTGAACCAACACTGTAGGATTTCAGCTCCAAATCCAGATCCGACATCTTGACCTGGTAAGATCTAAATCTTTTGTATTTCCATTTGAGGTTCTCAGTTAAGATGTATCATCATACCAAGCTTGATGAAAATCTTGAGGGAGCTGATAAATTCTGAGCCTGGAAGTATAGGATCTCCATGGTCCTAGAAGAAAATGAGTTGGACTCCTATATTAGTGAGGAGGTTCCAGTTCCAGAGGGATATGAGGCGAAGGCCTTATAGAAGAAGAATTTGGTTATGGAAAAGAGGATCATTGCTGATTCTATCAAGGATCACCTCATACCATAGGTGTCCTCCCTTAAGACACCTAAAGCTATGTTTGATGCCCTAACCAAACTGTTTGAAGGGAAGAACATCAATTGGAAGATGAATCTAAGGAACCAGTTGAAGAATTTAAAGATCCAGAATGAGGATACCATCCAGTCATACTTCACAAGGGTCTCCCAGATCAAAGAACAACTGGAAGTAGTAGATGAAGAAGTGGAGAATGCAGAAATTGTGATGACAACTTTGAATGACCTCCCTAGGTCATGGGATTCTTTCATCCAAGGAATCTGTGCTAGGAAGAAGTGATTGGAGAACAAGAAGGAGGATTCTTTGACAATGCAATAGTGATTGGAGAACAAGAAGGGGGATTATACAAATTGAAGGGCCATCCAGAACAAGCATTATTCCATGACACAGTAGAGCCAAATGAACTTTGGTATAGAAGGATTGCACATGTGCACTACAGAGCACTACCACATGCAAGCAAAGCTGTTCAAGGTTTTCCATAAATTCAAGAAAAACATGAAGGGGTTTGGAAAGGATGTGCTAAAGGAAAGAATACAAAGAATACATTTCCAAGTAGTGAAAGCAAAGCAAAAGGAATCTTGGAAATCATCCACTCCGATGTATGCAGACCAATGTCATCAAGTTCTCTAAGCGGGTATGTATACTATGTTTCTTTCANTCAATCAGATAATGGCATAGAATTCACATCAAATGAATTCAAATACTTATGCAAAGAATCAGGGATTAAGAAGGAGTTATCCACTCCATATAATCCACAACAGAATGGGGTTGCAGAAAGGAAGTGTTGATGTATTTGTAACTTCGGAATGTATTCATCTATGTATCTTATGTCTTGTACCCCGATGTTTATTCCAGTATGTGTTTGTAATGTAATTGAGTCATGATGTCATGCTCCGATGTTCCGATCGGGAGGATCTATAATATAAACAAGTCATGTAAAGTCATTGTGGGTAACCCTCCTATTGTCTAAGGGTTAAAGTCCCCGCAGTTCCAGGGCATTAGGGTTATTAGACTCACCTAGTGAAGTGGGCCCTAGTAGGGTTTTAGTCATGCTGGGAAGCAGTATAAATAGAGAGGTGATCTCTCTATTTTACACACATCTCATACACACTCAAGTGTAGCGCATAGTTGAGGAAGGAGAAGACACTGGGGATAGATAGAAAGAAGGTTATTGCTGTCGGGAGATAATCTTACTATTTTGGGATTTTCTATTTTGGTGCTGATTCTATCTCTGAGGAAGTTGTAGGGTTTTCTCCATTTATGGTTTCCCCAAGGAAAAACACCATGTTCATTGTCTCTTGTATTTTATTGTTGTGCTTGTTATTCTCTCAGTTAAAGATCCTAATAATGCTATCTTAATGTTAAAAATCTAACATGGAATCAGAGCTAACCTGAGAAGAAGACACTGTGTAGCTGCGGGAATGAGGGCTTCCTAATTTGTGGACCTTCATCCACATATTTTCAGCAAAAGTAAGGTGGAATAAATATCCTCCCTAGGGCGCATCTTTCTGTTAAAGTAAAATCCAATTCTGAGGTTTTTCAGTTTTGGATCCGACACCACTGCCGAAAATTAGGGCTTTTCACAGAAGAGGAATTTTTCAGTGAGCCCAGGCCTGGATTGATGTCCTCCCAAAAATAAAAGTTAGGGATCAATTTCAAATCATTCGGTTGGACATAACTCCAGAAAAGTAAAACCCTAATTTTCTCCTGAACCAGTACTGCAGGATTTCAGCTCCAAATCCAGATCTGACATCTTGACCTGGTAAGATCTAAATATTTTGTATTTCCATTTGAGGCTCTCAGTTAAGAGGTCTCATCATACCAAGCTTGATGAAAATCTTGAGGAAATAAGGGTATATTTGTGGGATACTTTGAAAGCTCGAAGGCTTACAGAATCTATTTCCCAGGATACAAGAAGATTGACCTCAACAGGGATGTGACATTTGATGAAGACACAACTTACAACAAATCCAGAAAGAGACCTACTGAAGAAACTGAAGAAGCAAAAGCACCCAGAATCCATGATACAACCATGAACAAAGAAACTCAAGAAGAAGATCGAGAAACTGAAGAACCACAAAGACCTGTAGATCCACCTCTGGAGAATAATCCTCATAAGAGGAAACCTGCTTGGGTACGTGAAATTATCCAAGGTGCAGAAATATATGGGACTCCCGAAGATAATCACAGAGAAAGAAAGAGGACCAGACCCTGCTTCGAGTATGTAGCTTTACTATGTGATTTCATTGATAAAGAACCTTCCAGTTATGAAGAAGTGTGATCCGTAGGACCTCAACTTTAGTGCATTAAAAGTTTGTTGTAAAAGAATGCGTGCAACATATTAATTAATGGACAGTAGCAGCAGAATTTAAATGCTCATAACATGAACGAAAAAACACAACACTGATAGATAGATACAAGGAAGAAAACACAGAAACAGAGTCACAAACAGAAGTTGATAACGGAGTTCACCCCCTCCATTGGGCTACGTCTCCGGGTCCCTCTCCAATGGGTACCGATCCAATTAATGGATTTAAAAAATGGTACAAAATGGTTCTGGAACAACTTCAGCAACTGCAGAAATAGAATGCTGGACAGGAAGTCTTCAAGACTCCTCTTTGGAAATTACAATCGGGTCTTCAAAAGGCAAAGAAGCCCACATGTAACAGAGAATGGTCGACTAACAGCATCTGCAATAATTTTACAGCTAATTTTCTTTCAAGCTTCTCATAATCGAGACAACCTTCTGCTCTCTCAACGAAATGCCGTCCCCCTTCTGGTCGCCAGCTTCCTCTATTTAAGCCGCATTCTTGCTGTTACAAATGAGCTGAAGCATCAAGGAGAATGCGACTGTTCACATCCCCTACCAAATGCCAACTCGTTATCATAGCGGCTGTTCATATGTCTTTCACGTTATCACCACTGTGGCATAACTGCCAAGAAAGCTTCACCAACTGTTACAAATAAGTTGTTCATGATGAAATCCTGTCGCAACAAAACTATGCACAGACTGCCAATCGTTTGGAAACGTCACTGCGCCATGCATATTGCAGTGTTTGAGTCAGAAGTTTTTGTTATCCGGGCTTCGCCGTTGCGGAAGAGGATAAGCAACGAGCTCCGACGGTCTCAATCAGCTGTCGGCTGGTTTTTGAGTCGGAGGCTTTAGGTATTTTGGTTTCCGTCGTTGCGAACTGTCAGTTAATAAAGTCTCTCGATTTGACTTCTCAACCCGTAAATATTGGGCCTCCACCATTGCGGTTGCCAAATCGTTCCGACTTCTGATCCATCTGAACTTCCATTAAGCCTCGTCGTTGCGGAAGAGGAAATGATTCTGACCTCTGATCTTGTAGAAGAGGAAAGGCTCCCAAGCCCCACCATTGCGGAAGAGGAAATGTTTCCGACCTCCGATGTTGCGGAAGAGAAAAGGCTCTGAGCCCCACCATTGCGGAAGAGGAAATGATTTAGACCTCCGATGTTGCGGAAGAGGAAAGGCTCCTGAGCCCCCCATCGTGGAAGAGGAAATGTTTCCAACCTCTGATGTTGCAGAAGAGAAAAGGCTCCGAGCCCCGCCGTTGCGGAGGGAGATCTCTTCTGACCTTCGATCTGCGTATATTTTTTTTTGCTGTCCGATTTTCTTCAATCGCCGTTTCTATGAACCATGTACCATATTGGATCTTTACAGAGGAATAATCTACCGGATCAATCCTCCCCATTAGAAAGCTTTTGGACCACCAAAATCCTGAATTATTCTGCAAGTAAGTGAGGGTAAAGTTCCCTCACTTTCCCAATCTCCATCCATGTTGCTTTTCTAGGATGCATTCCTTTCAGCCCCACTCGAAGGTACTCAGCATTCCCCCTTCGTGAAGTTCTTACATTTCGATTAAGAATAACATCATCCTGCAACTCTCTCATATATTCAGGTGCCAAATCATCTATGGAAGGAATCTGTATGTTAATTTACTCATCCATGATCATAGGAGGCTCATACAATTTAAGATTCTCAACATTGATAATTGAATAAATTTGCATGTATGGAGTTAAATTCAAGCGAAAGGCATTAGTACCAATATTTTCCAAGATCTCAAAAGGACCATACTTGATAGGCTTAAGCTTTTTACCTTCAGCTTTCATCCTTTCTTTGGTGATATGTAACCAAAATCTGTCACCTACCTGAAATTGATGATCAATTCAATGCTTATCATGCCTGGCCTTGTACTTTGCCTGGATCTTCTCCAACTGTTCTTGAACTGCTTGCTACACTGCTTGGATTCTCTGAATGAACTTCAAAGCTTTATCTGTATCATGATGTCCATCCACTACATATTTTCCAATAGAGAAGTCCATCGGTGTTTTCGGCAGATAACCAAAACAAGTTTCAAAAGGAGATCTTTTCGTGGAAGAATGAACTGCATGATTGTAAGCATGCTGTATATACTGCAACTGCTCATCCCAAAGTTTAGGATGCTTAATACAATATCCTTTGAGCAGCTGAACCACTGTTCTGTTCACTACCTCTGTTTTCCCATCGGTCTATGGATGAAAAGCTGTACTTTTCTTCAGTTTAGTGTTCATAAGCTCCCATAAAGTTGACCAGAATTTTCCCAAGAACCGGGAATCTCGATCAGATATAATAGACATGGGCAGCCCAAGATGTACCAAACATTTTGAAAGAATAAAAGAGCTATTTGTTCAGCAGTGATCTGCTTGTTACATGGCATTAAGATACACATTTTGCTGAACCTATCCACAACAACATATAGGTAATCATGCCATTTTATAGACATAGGTAGTCCTCCTACAAAGTCCTTAGAAATGCTTTCCCAAGGACGAGAAGAAACTGGAAGAGGAGTGTACAAACCCAATTTCCTATTGCTAGGCTTACTTGTTGCACACATAACACAACCTGTCACATACCCCAATTTTGTAAAATTATGTAAATTGTTTTATTATATTTCTGAGACATTATGTTAAAATTAATCCTAAGTAGGGATTGATGACTCAGCAGAGTCAACAATAATGGAGTGTAATTCAGAATATTTTATTATTTAATAAATAAATTATGGAGACAATAGCATGGGAGAGCTGTTAAAAAGAGGTTACTGGTCAAACTGGTGGATGGAACTAGGTGGCAGGTAAAAGACAAGTGGCAGCATCCTCAAACACTTCCTAAGTTGCAGGTGGCAACTTCCCTATAATTGGGGTCATGATTCCCCAAGAAAGTGGAATGTGAGCAGGTGGCTCATTAAATGACAGTTAACCCAACTAAGACCTAGGCAATCTTTAAAAGTACTCAATGAAGAGAGCTTAGGCTGCTCAGTTACTTTCCAGAGAGAATGCATTCAGGTGAATGTTATTCAGGAAATTCATTGAGGAAGAGGGAAAAATAGTAAGGAAGTTGTTTGAGAGGAATGTTGCAGTAACTTGGTTATTTTACAGCTTTTTAGCTGGGAGAACTTACTGATAAGTTTTGAGTTAATACTGAGTTAAAGACTGGTATTTGACTTTGCTGCACCTAGTTCCAAGCCAGGGAGACCAGAGCAAGCTCGGGGGTCCTGGGAAGTCGCTGTCTGAGCGCTCTCCAGGAATTGGTAGGGAGGAACGGCCTCCCATTGCTGTTGTTGTCCACAGCATTAAACAGGTTCTTCATTCATTTCTTTATGTCTTTCTGAGTATAAGGGATAAATGTTATAATTATTTACATGTCTGAGTAATTGTTTAGTATCTGTAAAATTAGTATCTTGGTATGTTAGTAGCAAAACCTGTTAGTATCACTGTGTTTTTCCACATCTGGTACCACCAGATAGTACTCTAGCACAATATATCAGTGTTTAGAAGAAGTATTCTTCTGAACTGGGTTTCCTAATTTTCTTGCAGTTATTACAAATGCTTTTACAAATTCATGAACTGTTTTCTTACTGTATCACAAGCTAGTTTTAGAATCGTATTTTATTTTCTGGAATACTAACTGTAAGAATGTAATAGATAAGCTAAGTATTTTGTAGCTTAAATCATGATCATAATCTTCTAGATTTAAAAAGAATTGTACAGA
>LPNX010868370.1:324025-382837 GCA_001517045.1 Pseudotsuga menziesii
AATAACAGGTTACTTACATTTTGGTCTTTTAAGATATCTAGACCCCTTTGGGTTTTTCTTAAAAAGTAAAATCAAATGTAAAGTTAAAATATAAACCCTAATTATCCTTTAATAGGAATTATCTAACCAATATTATCTTGTACAAAGAAAAATTAAACTAAAATCAAGTATTTCAATCACATAAATCAAATAAGGACAAGTATAATACATTAGATTGTTCGTCTTTTGAGCCTAAACACCTTCACATTAAACTGTTTGTAATATTCTCAGTTTCAATTAGAGGATTTATAAAATAAATAATAATAGACTAAGAATTATTACTGTATCTTAATAACTGTAGAAAATAGGGTTCGGCCCTATAATTCCTAACATAAGCAAATAATACAATTTGTAAGAATGAAACAGTATTTTAGGTTACGGCCGTGTATATATATATATATATGTTGCTTCGTAAGGCTATTTAAGCCTGTACATTAATTATTTTACATAGTTTATAAACCAGAAAAATTATATGCAGTGGTATAATAAAGATAATAATAATTAAGGACAAACAGTAAACTAGTTTATATCGTGAGTGATGGGTAAAACCCTGGAAACACTCTTAAATTACAGTCGAAAAGAAAGTGCGAGGTCTTAACCTCTTTACAGCATTTCTTCCTATTTAGAAGACAGTAAAAACACACAAAAAAATAAAACAGCCTAAGCTGTAACGCTCTCATGCTATGAGAGGGGTCTTCTTCGGTTAACACTTTTAACCAACTGTTTATCTTTTAACATAAAAGCTGAAGGGTTTCAGGCTTATAAAATCCAACCCCGAAAGAATCCAGTGTAAACCATAAGGAGATGTAGCCATGGCGAACCAGGCTTACTAGTTAAAGCTGTCGGCTGCCCAAATCTTTATCTTCAACCGCTTATTTATGCTGAAGACTTAAGAACCTGCAAAAACGCCAAGTTCAAACTAGTTATTAATGCCGTAACTAAAATTTTAAACAAGCACAAGTTTATTAACAGGTAGAAAGGGTTACAGACCATTTATCTTACCTATTCTCTATAAGAAGACACTCCATCAACAGTGGTGAACAAGCAGCTCAGTAAACTGACTCTATTGCGGCGAAGGGAGAAGGAGTATTTTTCTTTTACAACTGTGTAAAAAGATTTATACAACTGGACAAGCCATCGAAACTCATGGAGGGAAACAACTGCACAGGTAAGGGTTCTATCAAATTCAGCAGAGGATAACGTGGTAGGGAAACAGAGAGTTGAAACGCATCAAACAGTGTATGGATTAAGCACAGCCAGGAGACATTAAGGCATTTATCATGCCGAGAAGGGTTACGCACAGGTGCACAGCACCGTCGCCGAAGCAACCAGCACCGAAGGAGGAGGAAATGATGTTAGGGTTATTACGCTTCACCCTTTTAAACTTTTAGCACTTGGCAGAGGGAGTGCCACGTTAGTGGCTAAATATTTTTAACAGGAAGTGGGTCTTCGACTATAGTTTAGTCCACGGCTCCCAGTCCACAGCTCCATGGAGGATGATTGAAATCAATCATTTTATTTTGATTAATTTATCCAAGGCCGAGGCTTAAAACCCCTCGTTCCCACGCTGCATGCATAAACCTTAATCATTTCCTTCACTTTGTTCAAATCATTAAAAATCATATAAAAACCTACTTTCAACGTTTGGTAATCACAATTCTTATGGTGGGAAAGCTTTTGATTTAGATTCTTTGACTTATTATTATAGTCTTTACATATGAAGGGATGGTAACGTGTATTACTTTAATAAGAGATAATCCTTGGTGATTTTGTTAACACAAACTCTACCCTTTATACCTGTAAATGATCTTATGTTCTCTAGAGGATCAAAACAAAAAAAACAATAGCATAGACTATAAATTGTTTAAGATGCATAATTTATGATTTATAAGTAGGTTTCAAATATTATCTTTGATAGTATAGTTCATATACTTGCGGATAATATTATATATATATAATATATGGAAATAGTTTGGTACAGTTAATAACTTGTACATTTTATATAGATTGGTCACAAGTCCATCATTAAGAAGTCAAGAACTGTATTACAAGGCCTTAAAATAGTATTTAGGATCAGTTCATAAGCTTTGGGAGAATAGTTTAAGCATGACTATCAACTGTGGTTGAAGAAATCACTCCTTAACTTATAAAGACTCTTTGTTAACATTTTGGTAATCATATAATAAATTCAAGAACCAAGGCTTTATTAAGTAATGAAGATTTCTTTTTGTTAATGACTTATAACTTTTATAAGCTAGGTCTCTTCTTTGACTAGCATAGTTTCAAAGCTTTTGAAGAAAGGCAGGATAGTAAGAGTTAGGCTTTATTGCTTCTATTTTCTTTTCTGCCAGAATTATTGCCTAAATTAATCTTCATAGATTAAAATAACATAAAGAGAATCAGTCGATAAGGTAAAGAATAGCATCTACCAAGTAGGGATGTGGTTCGTACTCGTATTCTTATCATACTCATTTATCATGAGAACTTGGCGAGGATAGGTTAAATCCTTGCAGCTGTATAGAATTCCTTTATTTAGTTTTCTTTGAGTGGAAGGATATCTTACAGTTGAATTCCTTTATAGGTTTCTTAATTTGTGGGGTTCTTGTACTCCGACCTATTTTTTTTGAATTAAAGATACTTGGAATTTTAATGTGACTGTACTGAAAACAAAGATATTGACAAATCTTCTAGAACGTAAAATAAATTACTGAAAGAAAACAGTTAAATGTACCTGAGCAAATACTGAATTGAACTAATTCTTATTTACTTTCAAATTCTTCTCTTACAAGGATCTTATATTAAATAAACTAGAATTCTATTTGCAGCGCCATAACCTCTTACCTGTATATCTGTAAGAAAATGGAAACCGTGCGTTAGCTCGTAAGCTAAGTAAACCGGTTAAACATAACAGATCACCTTATGGTCACAACAGGAACAAAGTCAGTAAACTTTTAAGTATGTTCTATAACTAAGCATACTAACTGATAAATTCAAATGCAAGCTAGTATTATATAACAAACTGATTTTAGTCAAACTGCTTCACATTATTGAAACTAATTAGTATTAGTTAAGCTGTTACCCCAAAATGTTTTCATAGTTTTAAAAGTTTTAATTTTTTTGAAAATTTGGGGTTATGACACAACCTCTTATATATTTAGCTACAATTTCTTGCATTTGAGGCCAATAACAGTGATTCTGCAATACAGACAACGTTTTACTTACACCAAAATGTCCTGCAATCAATGAACTATGTGCTTCTCAAACCACATGCACTCTCTCTTTTTCTGGAATACAGAGTTTACCGAGATGATACAAGATTTGATTATGCACATAATAGTTCTCTTCCTGTTTACCATGTATTAGTGATGCATATGCTTTCTTAAAATCTTTATCTTCTGCATACTGTTCAATATAACTTTCATGTGTTAATGAACTGTTCTGAAGAATAATTGAAGCATTCATAGGTGGCCTTGATAACATGTCTGCTACTTTATTATGAATTCCCTTTTTGTACTTAATGACGAGATGAAATTGTTGTAAGAACCCCATCCATCTTAAATGCCTACTTTGTTGTATTTTAGTTTGAGATTGTAAATATTGAAGTGGCTGATGATCAGTATGTATGACTGTCTCTTTTCCCATGATATAATGTTTCCACTTCTTCACACTCTGTACTAAATCATACAATTCTTTGTCATAGGTCGGATAGTTACTTACCGCAGTAGAGAATGTTTCTGAATGGTAACAGAATGGCTTCCTTCCTTGCATCAAAACTGCTCCCATGGAAAACCCGTTGGCATCGGTTTCGATCTCAAATGGCTGTTGCAAATTTGGCAATGTCAGAACTGGTGTTGTGCTAATCTTTTCCTTCAAAGTGTCAAAGGCTCTCTGATGCTTGCCTCCCCACTGGAAAATTTCTTTAATGCTTGTCAACGCATGTAGTGGAGCAGCAATGGAAGAAAACCCAGAAATGAATTTCCTCCAATACTGAACCGCACCCAGAAAACTTCTGATTTCAGTAACGATGTTAGGCTGTGGCCAGTTTACAATGATAGCAACCTTGGATGGGTCCACTCGCAGGTGGCCTCCACCAATGATATGGCCTAGATATACTAAAGAAGTTTTAGAAAATTCACATTTAGACATTTTTACATAAAGCTTTTCCTTTCTCAATACATCTAATTTTTTTTCACATGTACAACATGCTCTTCCCAGGTGTTGCTAAACACAAGGATATCATCTAGATCCACAATTACAAAATCATCAATGAATGAACAAAAGACATCATTCATGACCCGCATAAAAGTAGCAGGTGCATTACACAGCCCAAAAGGCATCACAAGCCATTCATACAAACCCTGTTTCGTCTTAAAATCTGTTTTCCAAGCATCATGCTCAGCAACACGGATTTGATGATACCCACTACGCAGATCCAATTTTGTAAAATAAGTTGCATGTTTCAACTGATCAAGCAAATCATCAATACGAGGAAGAGGATACCTGTTTTTAATAGTGATTTTGTTAAGGGCCCTATAGTCAATGCACATCCTCCAAGACCCATCCTTCTTCGGAACCAAGACTATAGGAGAGCCACAACGAGAAGTACTGGGCCGGATGACCCCCTTCTCAATCAGCTCCTGAACCTGCTTCTTGATCTCCTCATTCTGCATTACAGACATCTGGTACATGGCTATGTTCGGGAGTGGCACATCCTGCTGCAAATGTATCTCATGCTGAATCTCTCTCTTCGGTGGTAACCGCTTCGGATCTTGAAACAAATCATCATACTCAGAAATGATGTCAATCAGTTCAGATTCATGCTTAGGGTCACATTCTTCAAAAGATTTAGAGACTTCATCATTTTTCATCTTAACCATCATCAACACAAAGTTCTTACTAGCATTTACCAACCTCTTCATTTGTCCTGCAGAGACCATTGCTAGATTGGTTTTCATCTTATGTGCTCGTACAATATATTCCATACCTTCTTTAAAAAGATGATACTTATTCTGCTCTCTATAAAAGACTGCTTTCCGGTCATACAAATATGGACTCCCAAGTACAATTCCACAAATGTCAAGTGGCACTACATCTAGTTCTACCTCATCCCTAAACTTTTCAGTAATTGCAAATTTTAATACACATTTCCTTGTAACTTGCAATCGTGTATCATTAGTGACCCAACCTAGAGTATAGGGCTTTTCATGAGGCACATTAACTAAATGTAATATCTTAACCACTTCTTCTGATATCAGATTTACTTGTGAACTACTATCAAACAATGTATCAATCTTTGTGTGATTTGCAATGACATGAACATGAAACAGTGCACTTCTATCTTTATCATTTTGCTTAGAAGTAGATGGCAGACTTGTACTTTCACTAGAACTTGATTGTGTATCAATGGGAAGTGAGATACTTTTATCCTTACCTTGGATTCCGACAGCTGTAACCTTTGTTTCATCGCCTAAGTCGGATCCCAAGTCTTGAATAACGGCTGCAGTAGCTTTTGATTTTCCTTTGTCTTTGTTTCCCCCGTACTTCTTTGGCCTTAATTCCGGATGAAGTTTCCAACACTTAGAGACATCATGTCCCTTCTGACAATGCGAACACGTAGGATTTTCACCTTTTTTCTTAACAGTAGCCATCTTCTTTTTCCCCTTATCTTTCCCTTTCGATTTGCTGTCAGATTTAAATGACTTCTTCACAAAAGTATCATTAGCATGCTTACCCCTGGCTTCTAAATGGGTAGCTTGAACACATACATCGTCTAAATTACGGGGATTAAACATCAACAAAGTATTCTTCAAATAAGAATGCATGCCACCAATGTACTTAAGAAGAGTTTCCTATGTATCTAATGAAACATTCAATGTAATAGCCCTCTTTCTGAATTCATGAGTATAATCTTGAATGCTTTGTCCTTTAGCTTGTCTAAACATTTTCCAATTCATGGTTAATTGCTGCAAGTGACCTAAAGGATAAAATTGCTTCCTCAA
Organism: Pseudotsuga menziesii; assembly: GCA_001517045.1. Lineage (NCBI taxonomy): Eukaryota > Viridiplantae > Streptophyta > Pinopsida > Pinales > Pinaceae > Pseudotsuga > Pseudotsuga menziesii. The sequence goes on from LPNX010868370.1 coordinate 330,064, forward strand.
TACTTCAATGAATTCATTCCAAGCTGAAATAATTTTACCATTCTTTCGAAGATCTTGCTGAATCTTGCTCTCCCACCAAGTAAGAGCCATTCCACTCATTCTCAAAGTGGCCAATTGGATTCTGGAAGGGTCATCATTAATGCCCTGCACCCTGCAATATACTTCAAGCTGCTTGATCCAATTGTCTAATTTTTCAGAATCTACATCTCCATTATAAATAGGTAATTCAAATTTTACATCCAATTTGAAATAAGGCATATTAGGACTTGCATTATGAGAAGTATGAGAAGAAGAAAAAGTCTGTTTAGTATTAGGAGGATCACCATCACCTCCTACTCCTTTACCCTTTTCTTCCTTCTTCACTTCGGCATCTTTGGATGAAGATCCTTCTTCTTTTTTCTTCCTTTCTGCTCGCTCATCGAGTAGAATTTCCATCATGGCTTTCATGCTCATAAAAGCCTCTAGAAACTCAGTTTCAGACATAACAGGTTTTTCCCGTTCGCTATGTCCTTCTTCTTCCATTTGTGGAGAAGACATGGTTCTTGAGAATGTTCTCCTGGAGCCAATCTCAGGATCTCCTTCAACTAATTCTCCTTCACCAAGCTTTAACCTGGACCTGGTAAGCATTCACAAACTTGCACAACAATCAACCAGCTCTGATACCAAATATGATCCGTAGGACCTCAACTTTAGTGCATTAAAAGTTTGTTGTAAAAGAATGCGTGCAACAGATTAATTAATGGACAGTAGCAGCAGAATTTAAATGCTCAGAACAGGAATGAAAAAACACAACACTGATAGATAGATACAAGGAAGAAAACACAGAAATAAAGTCACAAACAGAAGTAGATAACGAAGTTCACCCCCTCCACTGGGCTACGTCTCCGGGTCCCTCTCCAATGGGTACCGATCCAATTAATGGCTTTAAAAAATGGTACAAAATGGTTCTGGAACAACTTCAGCAACTGCAGAAACAGAATGCTGGACAGGAAGTCTTCAAGACTCCTCTCTGGAAATTACAATTGGGTCTTCAAAAGGAAAAGAAGCCCACATGTAACAGAGAATGATCGACTAACAGCATCTGCAATAATTTTACAGCTAATTTTCTTTCAAGCTTCTCATAACTGAGACAACCTTCTGTGCTCTCAATGAACTGCTGTCCCCCTTCTGGTCGCCAGCTTCCTCTATTTAAGCCGCATTCTTTCCGTTACAAATGAGCTGAAGCGTCAAGGAGAATGCGACTGTTCACATCCCCTGCCAAATGCCAACTCGTTATCATAACGGCTGCTCATATGTCTTTCACGTTATCACCACTGTGGCATAACTGCCAAGAAAGCTTCGCCAACTATTACAAATAAGTTGTTCATGATGAAATCCTGTCGCAACAAAACTATGCACAGATTGCCAATCGTTTGGAAACGTCACTGCGCCATGCGTATTGCAGTGTTTGAGTCGAAAGTTTTTGTTATCCGGGCTTCGCCATTGTGGAAGAAGATAAGCAACGGGCTCCGACGGTCTCAATTGACTGGTTTTCGAGTCAAAGGCTTTAGGTATTTTGGTTTCTGCCGTTGCGGAATGTCAGTTAATAAAGTCTCCCGATTTGACTTCTCAACCCATAAATCTTGGGCCTCTGCCGTTGCAGCTACAGAATCGTTCCGACTTCCGATCCGTCTGAACTTCCGTTAAGCCCCGTCGTTGCGGAAGAGGAAATATTTCTGACCTCCGATGTTGCGGAAGAGAAAAGGCTCTGAGCCCCGCCGTTGCGGAGGGAGATCTCTTCCAACCTCTAATTTGCGTATATTTTTTTTGCCGTCCGATTTTCTTCAACCGCTGTTTCTATGAACCATGTACCATATTGGATCTTTACAGAAGAATAATCCGCCGGGTCAAAGCGATAGAATGTAAGGATGCGATGATCGAAGAATATCAATCGATCATGAATAATGATGTTTGGGATGTGGTCCCAAGACCAGAAGGGAAGTCAATTGCAACTTCCAAATGGATCTACAAGATCAAGCATGCTGCAGACGATAGCATTGAAAAATATAAGGCAAGATTTGTGGCTTGTGATTTCTCATAAAGGAAGGAATAGATTATGAAGAAACCTTTGCACCTGTAGCCAGATACACTTCCATCAGATCAGCACTTACTCTAGCTGCAGTGAGGAAATGGAAGATACACCAGATGGATGTCAAGACTTCCTTCTTGAATGGTGCAGTATGAGAGGAAGTGTATGTAGAAAAACTACTCGGTTTTGAGACACATGACAGGGAATCTCATGTGTGCAGATTGAAGAAAGCCCTGTACGGTTTGAAACAGGCACCCAGGACCTGGTACGACATAATTGATAGCTTTCTATCCAATTTGGGCTTTACCAAGAGTAAAGCAGATTCCAACCTTTACTACAAGGTTGAAGATGGCAACCCAGTGATGCTCGTACTATATGTAGATGATCTATTTGTGACAGGTATGGATGGGTTGATTGCCGATACAAAGAGAAATCTTGTTGCCGATTTTGAAATGAAAGAATTGGGAATGATGCACTATTTCTTAGGCATGGAGGTGTGGCAGAGTGCAGATGGAATCTCACTTGGACAAGGGAAGTATGCAGTAGAGATCCTAAAGAGGTTTGGGATGATGGACTGCAAAGCCATGGCCACACATATGGCATCGAACTTGAAGCTATTGAGCAATGCTTCATCAGAGTCGGTTGATGCGACGATGTATCATCAGATGATTGGGTCCTTGATGTACCTGAGGAACACAAGACCAGACATTTGATTTGCTATTAACACCTTGAGCCAGTTCTTGACAAATCCAAGAAATGTTCACTTGATTGTTGCAAAGCATATTCTGAGGTACCTAAGGGGTACAGTTGATTATGGGATCAAGTATGAGTCGAATCAGAAGATTAACCTGAAGGGTTATGTTGATTCAGATTGGGCAGGTAGTACCATCGATAGGAAGAGCACTTCAAGGTGTTGGTTCAGTATGGGATCATGTGTGATCTCTTGGTTTAGTAGGAAGCAATCCTATGTGGCACTGAGTACAACTGAAGTAGAGTATGTAGCAGCTTGTTCAGCTAGTTGTGAGGTAGTATGGATAAGTAAGCTAATGTATAATTTATTTGATCTCCAGTTGGATGCTACTTGTATATATTGCGACAACTAGAGTTGTGTGAAGCTGTCAGAGAACACGGTGTTCCATGACAAGTAGAAGCATATTGAGATCAAGTATCACTATATCAGGGATATGGTGCAGAGGGGAGCAGTGAAGCTCTAGTATGCTGCGACGGATGTTCAGATAGCTGATGTGTTGACAAAGCCATTGGCTAGGGTGAAGTTTAAGTACTTCAGGGAGAAGCTTGGTGTTCTCTAGATCGAGGTTCCCTCCAAAGGGAAGTGATGAGTCCATGAGCCATTCTGACATGGGAGAGGATTAAGTTCCTTCCATGGTCAGATGTAAGGGATGAGCCATTCTGTCATGGTAAGAGGATTTAGGTTCCTTCCATGTTAGATATGAGTGCTATTGCCATTCTGGGAATGGAGGTGCCTTGTGAGTTACCAGGAAAAATCAGTCTAGGACTGAGAAGCCATTCTGATGTAAGAGAGGGATGTGTTCCCACTTGATCAGATGTAAGGGATGAACCATTCTGTCATGGCTAAAGGATGAGATTCCTCCCATGTTAGATGTGAGTGTTGGCCATTCTAATGAGTAGGTCAGATGTAAGGGCAACTGCCATTCTCTGGGAGAATGGAGGCACCTGGTCAGTTACCAGGTAGCTCGATCTGGGATTGGGGGCCATTCTGATGTGATGGTAGGATTAGTTCCTACATGATCAGATGTGAGTGCATGTCCTTTCGATGCGATGTGTTTACACATGGTCAAATGTAAGTGCAGAGCCTTTCTGATAGGATGAGGTCGGATATAATTGCTGAGCCATTTTGGCACGATGTGTTTACACATGGTCAGATGTGAGTGTTGTGCCTTTCTGACAATATGGGGTTGGATGTAAGTGTAGAGCCTTTCTGATGCGATGTGCTTGCACATGATCAAATATAAGTGCTGAGCCATTTTGGCACGATGTGTTTACACATGGTCAGATGTGAGTGCTGGGCCTTTCTGAAAGGATGAGGTCAGATGTGAGTGCTAGATGTGCCTTTCTGACAAGATGAGGTCAGATGTAAGAGCTGGGCAGGCCATTCTGACTTAAGTGTCAGATATAAGCGCTGATGAAGACCTACATGAAGGGTAGGCCTACAGGATTGACTCTGTAGAACTTCCTGTGATGAGAAGAATCTAGATAGCACCATTCTGAGATAGATGTGATGATGATCCAGACTTGATGATGATCCAGATCAAGTGACGATCCAGATGTGATGATGATATAGACTTGATGACGATCCAGATCAAGTGATGATCCAGATGTGATGATGATCTAGTAGTGATGATCCAGTAGTCGTGATGATGCAGATCCCGTGATGAAGAAGACTTGAAGTAGAAGATGACTTGAATATGAAGAAGATAAAGAAGACTCGAAGATGAAGAAGACTTGAAGATTAAGAAGACTTGAAGACTAAGAAGACTTGAAGATGAAGATGACGAGATGATCCAATCGATACAGAGAAGAAGACCAGTGCTGAAAATTGTGTCGAAAGAATACCTTCCTAGTTAAGAGGGAGTATTGATGTATTTGTAACTTTGGAATGTATTCATCTATGTATCTTTTGTCTTGTACCCTGATGTTTATCCCGGGGTGTGTCTGTAATGTAATTGAGTCATGATGTCATGCCCCGATGTTCCGATCGGGAGGATCTATAATATAAACAAGTCATGTCAAGTCATTGTGGGTAACCCTCCTATTGTCTAAGGGTTAAAGTCCCCGTAGTTTCAGGGCACTAGGGTTATTAGACTCACCTAGTGAAGTCAGCCCTAGTAGGGTTTTAGTCATGTCGAGAAGAAGTATAAATAGAGAGGTGACCTCTCTATTTTACACACATCTCATACACACTCAAGTGTAGCGCATAGTTGAGGAAGGAGAAGACACTGGGGCTAGATAGAAAGAAGGTTACTGCTATTGGGAGATCATCTTACTGTTTTTGGCTTTTCTATTTTGGTGCTGATTCTATCTATGAAGAAGTTGCAGGGTTTTCTCCATTTATGGTTTCCTAGAGGAAAAACAGTGTGTTCATTGTCTCTTGTGTTTGATTGCTGTGCTTGTTATTCTCTCAGTTAAAGATCCTAATAATGCTAGCTTAATGCTAAAAATATAACAGGAAGAATAGAACTATCATGGAAGCTGCAAGAGCAATGCTTCATGATCAAGATCTTCCCATGCATCTATGGGCAGAGGCTGCCAGAACAACGATGTATGTACAGAACCGTACTCCACACAGAATACTCAAGAACAAGACTCCTGAAGAAGTCTTCTCAGGCAAGATTCATGGCTCATGGCTTCTCACAAAAACAAGGAATATATTATGAAGAAACCTTTGCACCTGTAGCCAGATACACTTCCATCAGATCAGTACTTGCTTTGGCTGCAGTGATGAAATGGAAGATACACCAAATGGATGTCAAGATTGCTTTCTTGAATGGTGTAGTGGAAGAGGAAGTGTACGTAGAGCAGCCACTCATTTTTGAGACACATGATAGGGATTCTCATGTGTGTAGATAGAACAAATCCCTGTATGGTTTGAAACAGGCACCTAGGACATGGTACGACAGAATTGACAGCTTTATATCCAGTTTGGGGTTTACCAAGAGTAAAGCAGATTCCAACCTTTACTACAAGGTTGAAGATGGCAACCTAGTGATGCTCCTACTGTATGTAGATGATCTGTTTGTAACAGGTATGGCTGGGTTGATTACTGATATGAAGAGAAAGCTTGCTGCCGAGTTTGAAGTGAAGGACTTGGGTATGATGCATTATTTTCTAGGCATGGAAGTGTGGCAGAATGCGGATGGAATCTCCCTTGGACAAGGGAAGTATGCAGTAGAGATCCTAAAGAGGTTTGGGATGATGGACTACAAGGCCATGACCACACCTATGGCATCGAGCCTGAAGCTGTTGAGTGATACTTCATTAGAGATGGTTGATGCTATGATGTATCGTCAGATGATTGGGTCCTTGATGTACCTGATGAACACGAGACCAAATATTTGATTTGCTATGAACACCTTGAGCCAGTTCCTGACAGATCCAAGACATGTTCACTTGATTGTAACAAAGCATATTTTGAGGTACCTGAGGGGTACACTTGATTATGGGCTCAAGTACAAGGCGAATTAGAAGATTAACCTGGAGGGTTATGTTGATTCAGATTGGGAAGGTAGTGCCATCGATAGGAAGAGCACTTCAGGGTGTTGCTTTAGTATGGGATCAGGTGTGATCTCTTGGTTTCTTGTGTGGAACTCAGTACAACTGAAGCAGAGTATGTCACAGCTTGTTTAGCTAGTTGTGAGGTAGTATGGCTGAGGAAGTTACTGTCTGATTTATTTGATCTCCAGATGGATGCTACTTGTATACATTGTGACAACCAGAGTTGCGTGAAGTTGTCAGAGAATCCAGTGTTCCATGACAAGTTGAAGCATATTGAGATCAAGTATCACTATATCAGGGATATGGTGCGGAGGGGAGAAGTGAAGCTCCAATATGTTGCGATGGAGGAACAGATAGCTGATGTGTTGATAAAGCCATTGGCTAAGGTGAAGTTTGAGTACTTCATGGAGAATCTTGGTGTTCTCCAGATTGAGGTTTCCTCCAAAGGGAAATGATGAGACCCAGAGCCATTCTGACATGGTGAGAGGATTGGTTCCTTCCATGGTCAGATGTAAGGGCTGAGCCATTATGTCATGGTGAGTATTGGTTCCTTCCATGTCAGAAATTAGTGCTGATCCATTCTGATGTCACTGTAGGATTGGTTCCTACATGATCAAAAGTAAGCGCTAAATTCCATTCTTAGAATGGAGGCACCTAGTCAGTTACCAGGTAGCTTAGTCTAGGACTGGGGGCCATTCTGATATGACTGTAGGGTTGGTTCCTACTTGATAAGATGTGAGTGCATGCCCTTTCAAACATGCATGTTGGATTGGTTCCTTGCATGTGTCAGATGTAAGTGTAGAGCCCTTTCGAACATGCATGTTGGATTGGTTCCTCGCATGTGTCGGATATAAGTGTAGAGCCCTTTCGAACATGCATGTTGGATTGGTTCCTCGCATGTGTCGAATGTAAATGCAGATCCTTTTTGAACATGTATGTTGGATTGGTTCCTCGCATGTGTCAAATATAAGCACTGATCCTTATTGAACATGTATGTTGGATTGGTTCCTCGCATGTGTCAAATGTGAGTGCTGGGCCTTTCTGACAGGGTTGTGGGATTGGTTCCCACATGGTCAGATGTGAGTGCTGGGCATGCCTTTCTAATATGATTATAGGATTGGTTCCTACATGATCAGATATAAGTGCTGGGTGGGCCATTCTGACTTAGGGTCAGATATAAGCACTGAAGAAGACCTACATGGAGGCTAGGCCTACAACTAGCATGAAAAAGGGCTGGCTCTGTAGAACTTCCTGTGACAAGAAGAATCATGAGATAGCACCTGTGAAGATCCAGTGATGATGATCCAGCAGAGATGCTTCAGATCAAGGGATGATCCAGATCTAGAGATGATGCTCTCGAGATGATCCAGATCGAGGGATGATCCAGATCGAGTGATGATTGAGATCCAGGTGAAGATGACTTGAAAATAAAGGTGACTTGAAGATAGAGATGACTTGAAGATGAAGATGACGAAGACTCGATGATGATCCAGATGATACAAAGAAGAAGACTTGTGCTGATAACTTGTGTCGAGAGAATACCTTCCTAGTTAATAGGGGGTGTTGATGTAATTGTAACTTCGGAATGTATTCACTTGTATTTCTTATGTATTGTAACCTGATGTTTATTCTGGGATGTATTTGTAATGTACTTGAGTCATGTCATGCCCCGAGGTTCCTATCGGGAGTTTCTATAATGTAAACAAGTCATGTCAAGTCAAGGTGGGTAACCCTCCTATTGTCCAAGGGTTAAAGTCATCGCAATTTCATGGCACTAGGGTTATTAGACTCACCTAGTGATGTCATCCCTAGTTGGGTTTAGTCAAGTCGGGAATTAGTATAAATAGAGAGCTAGCCTCTCTATTTATCACACACTCACTCACACTCAGTTGTAGAACATAGATAAGGAATAAAAATACACTGGGGCAAGGAAGAAAGAGGTTAATGTTGTCAGGAGATCATCTTACTGTTTTTGGGTTTCACTTTTGGTTCTGATTCTATCTCCGAGGAAGTTGCGGGGTTTTCTCCATTTATGGTTTCCCCGAGGAAAAACATTGTGTTCATTGTATCTTGTGTTTGATTTTTGTGCTTGTTGTTCTCTCATTTAAAGATCCTAATGATATGCTAGCTTAATGTTAAAAATCTAACATAATCCACATGCAACCATGCATAACTAGCACTAACTAAACTGATTTTGATCTAACTAAATGTAACTAGAAATTAAATAAGCTTAACTGGTTCCAATTCCAATTGTCTAAAGGAGGTTGGTGTCAGGACTCCTAGTGGCTACTAAAATGTAGGGATTGTTCTAGGAGGCGCCTAAATTGATGCATTCAAGTGCAGTTAATGGCATTTATCCTCTGGCAGTGTTCCCTGCACTCTAGTAACTGGTACATGTGGCCCCATTAGGCCATGTGTACCCAATGTTACTAATGGAATTAATTAATTAATTAATTAAAACTCCTAATTTAGGCTAAAATAATCTAATAGACAGTTTGGTCAAGGGAGGATTAATAATCCTAACACCCCCCCTGAATCCTAACTTGGAAAACTATGGGCCTTGGAAACAAGGCCATAAGTCACCCATATACAATATAAAATACATAATTCTTCTTAATACAACCAAGGAAAGAGGGGAAAACCTCATGGGAAACTCCCCCTCCAAGATAAGCAAAAATCAGGAAATACAAGTTAAAAACTTGAAAAATATTTTATTGGAATTTGCAGCACTATGCAGCAACAAAGCAATATTCCAGTTCTTCTGTGCTGAAGCATACTAAATCTGTGTATGTGAACCTGTGAATCCAAACAAATTCTTATGTCTGGAGGAATCTTCCTCTTTGGAAGAAGAATAATGTACTCAACTGAATCATAAATATAAATGACTGCACGGTGAAAACTGGACCCATGTAGAGCAGCTGAAATCAACCGATGAGAGAGAAAAGGTTCTTGAGAATTCGAACCATGTGAGGAAAACCCAAGAAACTGATATATGTCAGCCTTTAACATCAATCCATGTGAGGTAAAATCATCCCCAAGTGTTAGGAGCAAGTGTCTAGGAGGATGCATAATGTCTTCAACTTTACTAGTTCTGTGGGGAGATGAGCACGTGATCAAATATATAGGTAGAGAAGCCCTGGGACTGTGGAGAGTGAATTCTTGAGATCCATAATCTGATATAGCTTCATAAATAACCAATAATTCAAAAAATATAATATCAGCAACCTCATAAAAGAGAACTAACATCGAATCCTCAACAACAAAATTGAAGGAGACTTGCGGTGCTTGATTTGTCACACCAAAATTGAGGAAACCAGTTACAAGCAGTACTGAAAGCTGTTGAATCTTAAAACCTGAAAAACATATTATTAGATCAGAAAATAAATCATATCCAAATAGGTTCATATCAGATTCAAAACTGTGCTCCGTCGAGATGGTAGATGCACAATTTTCTCCTTGAAAATTCTGATTTTTGGTGCATGCAATCTTGTAGGAATTTACTGGAAGCTCTAGATTAATGAGAGTGAATGGATCACTCCTATAATATGATATTATTTACAAAATATCCATGGTATTACTTATCTACATACTAGCAACATCATTAGGGATAGAGAAATCAAATCCCTCTTCCTTTTGTGAAACAATCACCCGTAACCTATGCACATAATTTAAAATAGAAGAATCATTGGAGAATTTTTGTAAAGAATGGAAGGCGAGTTTTTATTCAAAAAAAAATTGGAATGTCTTATTCTAGATCATCCATGTGAGGATATGAGATATCAGAGATCTCATACACTTCCGATGTAGTAGGAGAAGGATTCACTCGATGAAGGATTTCTTGGAGGTAACCAAGAAATCCTTTGACAGAGTGAGGCTTGCATACAAGCATCTCTCATATTCTTCAGTTTTCTCTTCATCATTAGACATCTTTGCACCTTGTAGAAGGGAAATATTTTTTTGTACACATAGAGATTTCAATTGGTTGAGGGTCTTCTTCATGCACGAGTCTTCTAGATGAAAACCCCTCATACAATAGGGACACTTTTTCTTTTTGAACTTATTCTTTTTCTTAGAGCCAGAGACTCCTTCAAAAGTCATCTGATTCTCTTTAGGCTTAGAATCAGCTAGATTAGGCTCCTTCCCCTTAGGTCTATTTTTATCTTGCGCTTTGGTAGAGTTTTTCACTAGGAGAGCTTGATCTTTAGAAGTATGGATGACTCCCATCCGGATCAACTTCTCTTGATCCTGTATTAAGAACTTGACAAAGGAATAAAATGAGGGAATTTTCCAACTGAAAAAGGCATCCCTTTTTGAATGAAAGATTGAGACAAATACAAAATACTCAGAACTGAGTTTGCTAAGAATGCAGAGCACATTTTTCTCATCCTTTTTTTTCTATTCCGCACTTTGCATTGAAGTGCAAGAGACTTGAATTTAGTAAATAATTGCTCTAATGTTTCAAAATTTCTGGGATGTAAGGTTACCAACTCATTCTCTAGGAGGTGTCCCCGAAGATCATCTTGTTTGCCAAAATAGTCTTCAATCTTCTCCTAGGATTCTCTGGGAGTCCTCAAACATTCAAGGTGGAAGAGGATATCTCTAGATATATGAGTGCGTAGATAATCAAAAGCTTCATCTAAGCAGTTCAGAAACTTGTTCTTCTCAACTGGATGATGGGGATCAACCTCCCTTACAAGTATTATCCCGTAGTAACCAATCTTGTGCAAGGCCAACTGCATATCTTCCCTCCAATCAATATAATTGAAGGGTGTAAGGATCCAAGGAGTAGAAGGTTGAGAATCCATAATTCTCCTGCTGGGAAAACACAAATATTCACACAAGCTATGTAGGACCTATATATTTTCACTACAAAGCACTAAAAAATTCCAACTATGTTAGAATCATTCCTTCCCTCTCGACATTAACATGTTTTCAGAGTCCGTCACACTCGCACTGCCACTGTGAATAAATTCAGAGGAAGCAAGGCACTCTTTGCGCGACTTCTATGGAAACCTAGTTGCTTCCGATGTTCAATGGAGAGAGACAAACATGAAGCTTGATTGAAATGGCTCTGACACCATGTTAAAATTGCTGTTCCATTTAGATCTTCAGGCAATGAGTCAGATATTATCGATGCAATAAAAGGAGAATGAAGATACACATTGAACAAAACAAACCACACAAGAAACATATGAGTATAGCTCTGATAATTACAGTATCATTGTCATTAATTAAATCCGGTGTTACAATAGTTTACATAAGAATTCGAATCCATTAGGAAGGAATTCAAATCTACCAATTGGATGTGACCGTACCTAACTGAATAACTAAATCAAGATGTCTCAATCAATATAGGAGTCCAAATGGTTAACTCCAGATATCTAAACAACTCACACAATCGGTAATAAATAGTTAACTCAGTCTAACTGGAGTGGTAGGTGAGAAAAGGTGCCTAATCCACATGCAACCATGCATAACTAGCGCTAACTGAACTGATTGTGATCTAACTGAATGTAAGTGGAAATTAACTAAGCTTAACTAGTTCCAACTCCAACTGACTGAAGGAGGTTGGTGTCGGGACTCCTAGTGGCTACTAAAATCTAGGGATTGGTCTAGGAGGCGCCTAAACCGATGCATGCAAGTGCAATTAGTGGTAGTTAGCCTCTAGCAGTGTTACCCACACTCTAGTAACTGGTACATGTGGCCCCATTATGCCATGTGGACCCAATGGTAATAGTGGAATTAATTAATTAATTAAAACTCCTAAGTTAGGCTAAAATAATCTAATAGATAGTTTGGTCAAGGGAGTATTAATAATACTAACACACTACTCGAGTACCCTCGGATTCAGGAATGTTTATGTCACAAGGATCATCATTGTGAGGTTCACCTGTTACATTGCAACACTCCATCCAATGCTGAACAATCGTGCTGCTCTGATGGAAACTTGTCATCGACATAGGAATGTCTTCAAATATCTTAGTATTGATTACTTGCAAAGCAACATCAATTGTCAAATTATTATCAAAAAATTCAAATATATGTGTAAAAATGGAAGCTAAATCTTCCTAGCCAACTATTTGTCGTTGCAGTGCAACCAATGTATACGATTTTCCTGGTATCATGTCGAAGGTGTGTACTAACTGGTGGACCCATTCTTGTCATGTGATGTCTCCCTTGTTGCGCGACGATGCTCAATATGCTCGACAAGATTAGTCAGTATTGTATATTTCTGACTAGTGTAGAGAAACTATTATCCAAATTGGACTTCCAATAATCTCTAACATTGAGGCCATTCTGAAATAGACTTCATATGAGAAACACACCATCTTGCAGGTGTAGCCTTCAATGCAAAATTCAGGGCTAACAAGCACTGAGGTTTAGATACTTTCTCTTCAAACTCTGTAAGAAAATATTTCAAGTTAGGAAAACCTTCATAGGTACATAGATCACATACCTCAGTACCTACTCATCGCATAGATTTTGTGATTCTTGTGCATTTACGCATTGATACTTCATGTAATCGGTTCTTCTGACTCTCCAAATCTTCTCGTGGGTCTGACGAGTAAGAACTAATACTTCGCCAACTTTTTTTTCCATCGTCTGTCATATTAACACAATCATCCATCACAAAGTGATATTGTAGATATGATCTAGATATTCATCTTGTCCTTCACTGTTTACCTGCTCAACATATCTCTAGCCTTCCATAGGATCAATTGGTGTGTCCACCCTTAATTATGCAACCTCAAATGTTAATATCCTCTTCTTGAAATTTGTAATAGTTTGATTGTCAATAGCCCAATCGATCCCCATAAGCATGGGATACATATTTGTATCATCAACAATGCCTATAACTTCAAAATTTGCATGGGTTCTGAGTCCTATTTCAACAAGAACCTGTGTCAGTCAACCAATAGTAATAACCTTTGACTGGTTGGCTAATCTCAGATGGATGAGAGACCATACGAGTGTCGACTTTCCCATAATTTCTCATGTTTTTATGGTGAGAATATTAACATCTGAGCCCAAGTATAGAATAATAGAATCCATGTCATAATCACCTATCAGGGTATTCATCCTTAACTCGCTACCAATTTATAGTCTTTTTCCAATGTGGTTAACTTTATTTTATGGTCACACATTTCCTTTATTTTCTTCAACTAAAGCTACCCGTTATACTACAAAATCATTATCTTATATTAATGCTAAACAATTCGTAATGAAATCTTTCAATTTACTAAGATTTTATGTATGTTTTCTTTGAAATAACTATTTGAATCATTGAGGCATTTCCAATATTGTTCCTTCATTCGACATGGGGATAGCAACAAAATTTGATGCTTGATTTTTGTTAATGAACTCATGCTGTGCATCAAAGAACACTTCTCTTTATGGACATCAAATGGTACTTTCTTTTATGGTGCTGGATAAACTCTTGGTTGTATGTATGGCACTTCTTGATCTCCTCCAATAGAAACAACTCTTCTTGTCATGATAGACATATTAGGCTCCCTCAGTTTAGTAGAAGTATTCTAAATGTTTAGATTAGCATTCTTAGGTGGGTTTTGGTTTCTCATGTTTCTTGCCTGCCACTTAGCAATTAATTGAAGGAATTCTTCTATAGTTTGGTATAGTGCTTTACAATATGAACATGTCGATGAAGGATTAGTGCAATATCTGGAAAAATGTCCAGGCTGTCTATAATTATAACAAATGACTTAGACCCTTCCATGACCAAATAATCCTCCTCATCCTTGACCTCTAAAAATACCACACACCCTAGGTTGAGGGTATTGTGCCTGAGCTCTCTCAGCTTGTATTTGTTCATCATTTTTGATCTGGTATGTGTCTACTATTTTCTCTTGCAACAACTGATATGCCCCACAACATTTCTTGTCGTGACCCACTGATCGACATAATTTACATTATAGGTTGGTTAGTGCACTTACTATTTTATGTAAATATAAGCATTCTTCTAACCAATGTTCTCTAGTCTAACAAATTCTACACTAGGGAATTCCATGTGTATTTATCGGATTCAGTGCTCCTGATGCAAGATAGTCATGAATGTTGGACATGAATCTTTATGATGGCCTTCAGTTCTACATATTGTACAATTGACTTCTTCCTATACTTCTTTTCCTTTCTTGATGCTAGTAAGATGTGGATGTATTTGCATCATTCCTGTACCGGTTTATCCAACTGGTGAAGCTTCTAATTTCATGGCAAGCTCGATAGCTTTTCTTTGATATACAATATTCTATTGCGTCAAAGGAATCTGGATATACGGTAGCATTTCCGCAATAAACCATTGTTTATGATGGCCATTTGATATCTGAAAAATTAGTTGAGCCATTAGAGTTTTAAATCTTTGGTCAAATTCCCAAATAGACTCAGTTAGAAATTGCTTGATATATTTTAATTTTGTAATGCATTACGACTCATATTTAGGATTCTTGAACTCTTCTATCAATCCCATCCGGATATGATCTAATTATTTCTGAGGGATCCTTGTTGAAACCACAGAGAATTTCATGTACTAATCAAGTGAATGACAGCTAAGGCTTGTGATCATTTAGGCTCATTTTTTAGCCTCATCTTGGACCTGTCGCACTGTCCATACAATTTTGCATAGGAAACAATGCTTCTTAGGGGCCTCTAACTCGTTCCCATTGGATATAGGTAAATTTATATCTCTTCATGCTATTTTGTTTACTCTTGGTATTGCGGAATTAAAGGTTCCACTAGGAATTTCTTGACTGCTATTTCCACCATTACAATTATTATGATAGAAAAAACCACTTGGTGATGTGTTTTTAGGTCTTACCTAAGGTTCTGAATATGTACGTGGGGTTGATGGCATGTAGTAGTCTTGATTTGGATATGGTACCTATTCTTCTTTTTCTTCATATATCAAATGGTATTCATCTTCTTCATCGCAATATTCTCCGTCAATATGTGGTTCCATTTCATAGTCCCTTCTTTTAGTCACACTGTGAATTCCTCTTATTTTCGCAATCCTTCTTTTCTTTCCCACCTGAAATCTTCTTCCACTGCTAAAGTTCCCACCTTCTGGATCATTTTCGCTATCAATAGGAAACATCTCAACTTATTCTGGTCCATTCTTATCACAATATTTCTTGCGAGCACAAAGATTTATCCATCGGATTCCATTCTCAGATTCCTTTTTTCACATACCAACATCTTTATCCATAGTTTCAAATATTTCAAATAGCGACCTCAAGTATCCAAGAATAATTATCTTTCGGTTTCAGTATACGACCTGATAGTATCGATTGCAATAGTAATATATCCTTCCAAAATACTATCAACCCAAAAGTCGATAACCCTCGATATAGGATTACTAACTCTTTTCAACCATTGGATGAACTGAGGACTCCACTATGTAGGTTCTCCACCTTAAAAAATTTTCTTATGAGTTTCTATCTTCAACAATCATTCATGTAATACAAGGGGAAATTCACTAAATAAAACCTCGTGAATGTCTATGTAAAGGTATATTTCCAACCATTCTGTCAAGCTCGGTCGCGATCCTTTACTTTCTTCTTGTGTAGATTCATGTGCTTTGTAATCAACCCAGTCTTGAAATTTTATTTTCGTTGGGTACAAAAACATATCCCTGTCACAATGATCCAGGTCCTGGAAACATAACCATTTGTTAGCATGCTTTTGGTTAACCCAGGCTCAAAAGTCCTTGTTCATCAACAAAGACCAAGATATCGGCTCGACAGAGTGTAACTCTTTAGCAAACACCTGCGACGCAGAATAGGTCTCACCCAATATATCTTATTGGGAACTGCCAAAAACAAGTTTCTACAGTTATGGAAGGGGATTTATCTCTAAGCATCATAAAATCATGCGACCAAAACCAAGAACCTAAATCATATGTATATTAGAGAACACAACATATTGATTCATCAACGCACATAAACAATATGTAAAATATATAGGTTCTCACACACATTAATCAATATTCCATATTATTATATCACTATATGATCGACACACTGAACAAGTTCATTCATGATAGAAATAAAGACACATGCATGAAGACCATAATTAACGTAGAAACCCATCTGGGAAAAACCACAAAGGCGCTCTTCATTTGGCATGAGTAACATTTGAACGCCTTTGGTCTGCGCACACATCCTGCAGACTCTTCTTTAGATATTCTTTACAATTAATGAATTCCTTACTTGTCTCATGCTCTCAGGTTTTTGGTCTTTCTCTCTTTTTATCTCTTTCTTGTGTGTTCCCTATGTTCTAATCCACCCACAGCTGGGATAAACTATATAAGATTTTAAATATCTTGATTTAATCATTGAGTGATTCTTAATTTCCAGTCGACATGTTGTTCTACCTACCCAAAACATCCTGTTACATCTAAATATAGGCACTATCAACCCAGGTTACAATAAATTTATTCCCAAAATAGACTATTAGTCTAACTAACTTTTACCCAAAACTTTGTCGAACTCCTCGTTTCAACTTGTGCATCTCCTCTTTTGTCATAGCTTCTTCCATCGTGGCCTTCGCTCATCCTAAGACCAACATCTTTATCTTTATGAACAAAATTATGTTTATCTTTTCCTATGGACAACAAAAAACTGTAACTAACATAATCCTTATTTTTTTTGAACAAGAAAAAAACATTGACTTGATATTCAGACCCACTAAAAGTTACAAAGTCTTTGTAGTCAAGTATGATTCTTCTCCATTGAATTGGAATTTTTTGGCAGGAATTCTCAGATCTTTTGGTTTCTTGGAGGATTGGACCAACTGGGTCATGAATATGGTCTCATCGGCCTTTTTCTCGATCTTAGTCAATGGATCCCCTTCGACCCCCTTCAATGCTTCCAGAGGAATAAGGCAGGGGGACCCCCTCTCTCCCTTCCTTTTCATCATAGCGGCTGAAGGACTGGGAAGGCTGCTTAAAAATAGAAGAATTGAGAACAAGATCTGAGGCTTATCCCTCACTGCAGGGATGGGCCCCCAAACTCATCAAAATTTTGTGGATGATAATATGCTCATGGGTCCTTCCTCGGTCCAGGAGGTCAGGGGAATTAAAGATATTTTGAACACATTCCTAGAAGCAAGTGGCTTAGAGATCAACAAGGAAAAGTCTCAGACATACTTCTTCAATACCCCGAAAATTACCAAAAGGAACATCCTCAGAATCCTGGATTTTTTGGAAGGAAAACTTCCTTCGAACTATCTAGGAGCACCGCTAGATGAATCAACTATTAGACAAATCTCATGGAAGGAATTGCTAGATAGAATCAAACAGAAGCTTAGCCTTTGGACCTTTAGAGCTCTTAATTTTCTGAGTAGACTGATCCTAATGAAATTGGTTCTACAAGATATGCCATTATATCTCTTCTCGGTGCTGGCCGCCCCAAAATCGGTTATCAAACAAATTAGAAATATTCAGCGAAATTTCCTATTGGGGGGGATCAGAAGGACACAGGAAATGGCCATTGGTGGACTAGAAAACCATATTTACCCCTAAGGTAGTGGGGGGCCTTGGGCTATGCGATCCTCTAGACAGTAACAAGGTGATGAGTGCCAAAATATGGTGGAGATGGATCAATTACGAAGAGGAATTGTGGTCCAAACTTTGGCACCTGAAATATTCCCCTCTCTGGCCAAAGCAATCCCTGGTTCGGTTTGGAGAAAACCTACTGGGGCCGAGTATATGGAAAGCGGCACAGGAAAATAGGGGGTTGGTCCAGAAGCATAGCTTCTGGGAAGTCAGTATGGAAGAACCGCGCAATTTGCTATGGACACATGGAACCATGAACCGGTTCTAACAAGCGGAGATGAATCCCTTGTTCTCAATTCCTTTCTTTAGAACCATCCTCTGAGCATGGTGGAAAAATTCTAGGATCCTAGAGACAATGACCGGATCTTTAGGTCTTGGAAAGACAAGAATTGGTGGCAATCACAAGCCCTAGGGGAAAATGTAGAAGATTTCATGGCAGAGCTTAATTCCAGAAAAATCACCAAGAATGATAGGCTGGAAAAACTCAGATGGGGGTACTCTAACACTGGAAACTTTAACCCCAAAGAATCCCTCGCCCTTGTGACATGGTCTCAGAATCTTGAACCAGAAGCCAAATGGGGGAAAATTTGGGGAGGAGGGTGGTGGCCAAAGGTGATGGTTTTTTGTTGGCTCGTGCTCAAATGACACATTCTACCATGGGATAACTTACAGATTAGGGGATTTATTGGACCCTCTAGGTGTTTCATGTGCAAATAAAACAACAAAACTATCAACCATCTTCTGGATGAATGCTCGGTGGTGGACTCAATTTAGGAAAAAGGAGCGACCATTTAAAAAAAAAACCACCAATGCAAAGGAAGGCTGGACATCACAATAGTAGAATGGCCCATGAAGGTATTCAAAAACAAAATTGTTAATAGAATGTTGGAGCTTCTCCTAGGATTTACAATGTGGGAACTCTAGAAAACCCATAACAGTTGAATCTTTGAAAACAAAACCAGGAAAACAGGGGAAATTTAGACCATTATAGAAGCACATCTAAAGGAAAAAATTACCCTAAATCAATGGATGTAGGAAGAATTCACAACAGAAGTAAACGAAAGAAATATTTTGTATGAATTGGGGATTGTTGAACTACCTATCAACAACGCACAAACCAGGGTGGTAACACATTGTGTTAATAGTGCAACAACTTGGATACAACCACCGGAAGGAACCTTTAAGTTCAATTTTGACGGAGCAGCCAAAGGAAACCCTTTCCGAGCAGGATTCAGAGGAGCATTAAGGAACTCATATGGAATTATTCTCAACATGTTCTAGGGATCAATTGGTAACAACATAAATAATATGGTGGAGAAAGAAGGCCTAATAAATGGCATATCATGGGCCCTACAATCGGGGAAAAATCCATTGGTGGTGGAGGGAGACTCATAGATAATAATCAACATGGCTCGTCGGATCCAAAATGGTGCATCTCCATCACAGGTTTCAAAGAACTAGAATTGGGAAGGTCGGTTATCTGAACTCAAATAGATTCTAGCAGGACATTCAACCATCCTATTCTCTCATGTAAGAAGATCTGGAAACAAAGTGGCATATGCTTTAGCTAATGAAGGAGTGGAGAGTCATATCTCTTTCCATGCAGAAGAGATTGATGATAATGGAAACAGACTGGTAATATGGGAGCGATGCATGAAGTTGGTGAAAGAGGATATGGAAGGTATGACAGAAACGAACAACTGCTAGACACATCCCAACCCGCAGCAGGTGGAAGACAGTTTTTGCTCCAACTCGTCAAGAATTAGGCCATCTGTCACGTCGATGTCAAGTAGTGGGCCCTCCATCATAGAGGTGGCGTGTGGGGAAATTTGCGAGTTGTCCTAATCGCTAGGTGGGACCGCTGAACCATGTGCTTAGACATGAGGTGGAGGTATGGAGCATGTGGCCTCCGCAGATAAAGTGAAAGCTAGCCAACAAGATTGTAAAACGACGAAGGAGCATAATAAATCGTAGGATTAATATCCTGGTTGATCCGTGTGAGGAGAAGAAGAGGAGACAACCCTAGGGGCTGTGGGTACAAATCCCACGTTGGCTAATGCAAGGATGGGGTATTCCAAATATCTTTGTATCAATCAGAATTCAATGAATAAGAAGGTGGCGGATCTCCCGCAGAGCATGAAAGATATGGCGGAGCACGGTGAATGACAGAGAATGATGGAGGTTAAGGAAAAAAGCTCAATATTGCTCACTGCTCCAGTCCGGGGGAGGAAAGGTTCTCTCCCTATAAATTCACCCTGGAGGGATTGTAGGATCTCATTCACAGTCGCGATTCTGTTTCTCCCGACTCCTAGTAATATTCTGTGTTGCGTAATCATGCCTCTCTACTGGAGAGCCCAGAATCGACAGAGGGGAAATGGAAGAGGGGAAGGAACTAGTGGGGTGATGCCCAGTTCAAGGAATTATCTTCCTACAATTGAGGAAGAACTGACCCCACATTATTTTAATTGAGGAGAACAGTTTCATCCTTGATTACCATGTTCTATGATGTATTATAGTTTTATCTTTTTTCATAGACCTTTGGTCTATTTTTTGACCACTTGCTTTGGCACTTGAGCTAATTGCTCGTAATGCATTTGCATATACAAAATGTAATTTTGATTCGCGTCAGCTGAAATAAAATTACTCTTTTTTTCCATGGAAAAAAAAACTGAGAAGAACAGTATATGGCGGAGACACCTGTAGCAGTAGAAGCATACATCACCATGAAGGAATTAGATCTCCTTCGGGAGTACGAGACTCTAATGGGTCAGCCCCCGACGCTTAATCCTTTCTGGACCATTCGAATTATTCTGGCCCAAGATACACAAGCCAAGGTGCATATTTCCCAGGGCATAAGGGAGGATTTGTCCCTCATTTGAAGGGGGCAGCAAGAAATTTTGGTCGGTTTTAGGCTTCTTGAACAGATTGCTATGGAGATTATGGACAGTCCCGAGGACACTACCACCACCTTGACGAACACTCCTGCCAATTCTCTAGCCAATGTAGAAGCGAATGCTCTCCATCCTTAGCAAGAGGAGCACTGTTCTAGGCCAAACTTGGATGCAGGGAGATGAATTTTCGGGACTTTGGTTTCTTGGCCTGTTCAGGTTTTGTTTTTCTTTACTGTAAATAGTTGTGGAGTGTTACAATTATCCTGTTGTTGTAGGACGGTTTTTTGTTCTGGTTGGTTTGGGGATCATTAGTAGACCTGTTTTTTTATGTTGTAAGGAGAAAAGGATTGATGTTATAGTTTCCTTTGTAAAGGTATGGGATCTAGTGTGGTTTAAATTACTGGATGTAAGAAGGAAAGCTTAGTCTCCTGTGTTTCAATGGAAAGGGATGGGTTCGGGTTTCTAGTGGCAACTATAGGCCTTAATGATGGTTTCATTGTAATGGGATGGTTTCTGGTATCAGGCTCTAAGTTGGTATCGATGGGTGCTTTTTCGTTGGGCTCTAATGATTTAATATGCTGGGGTGAATTTTTGAAATCTTCAAGGAATTTGGGGACGTACTTTATGAGCCCTGTTGATGTCATCATGGTTTTGTCTAGTTCATCTAGCAAAAAAAGGTATGTTTGTATCTCAATTTTGTATCACCATTTTGTATTATAATAGAATTTTCTCCTGCTTACTGATTAAAAAAAAGTATGATTCTTCTCCAAAACAAGGCAACAGTAACTATTTTTTAAACGTCATCTGAATACTAAGAGGCTATACAATTGTTCTAGACTCCCCTTTAGAAATGTAACTCTTACTAGAGACATTGTTGAATTTAAAGCCTCTCACAACTAGTACTAATAATTTCATGCAATGGTTGTTCACATACTATTGTAAAGAGGGAAAACAATATTGGATTAAAAACTTAGACGTTTGTTTAACAAGACAATGTCCAATATTGAAAACTAAATTATCCTTCCTAGAAAATATATTATATGATACTGGATTAAAATATCAGATGTTTGTTTACCAAGACACGATCCAATATTGAAAAGTAAATTAAGGGATTTACAAGAAGAGAACTCAAGGTCCAATATTGAAAAGTAAATTAAGGGATTTATGAGAAGAGCACTCAAGGTCCAATATTGAAAAGTCCCCATAAGTGATACCTGAAGAGCACTCAGGTTCTTGGATAGTTTGAGGCCAAGTTTAACTAAAGGAGTTCTGAAAAATTCATTGAAGTAGATTGAAACACCTTCATGCTTATTATGACTGGAGAATAATACAAATATTCAAAAATCAGGTTGTTGCCGGCTCTCCACATGATCAACATTACAAAATAAGGCAAGGTTTTATATTGAGGAAAACACTTAAACCGAGACAACCATATATCTTCCAGCAAAGAAGAAGACCATTTGAAGGAAACTTGTAGCTTGAAAAGTATCTCAAACCAAGCATTTTGAGAGATATCTCCTTCAACAATAAAATTTTGAATACTTTATTCATTACTTTTGGATAGGAAACAATCATTTGGTCCTTAGAATCCTTTTTAATCAAATTATGATAAGTAAGACTTCATTTTGCGATTTAAAACCAACTAAAACATTTAATATTTAATGGCTAGTTCCACTTCCATAATTTACTATGCCACCAATATGAGGTTGTTGCATTTAAGGATGCATAGATTGATTCATAAGCATCATTAGCACTCATTTGTCCATCTTTGGATTTCCAAGCCCAAACAAGGGAATTTTCCTCCCTGTTAATCCTGATGCCCACATGAAGAACAAAATCCTATAGGGTATATAAAAATATTTCCATCAAGAATAAAAAAGAAACAATACTTTACCAAGAGGAAAAAGAAGATAACCTAAGACACAATCCAACATAATTGCTTGTACACCATTGGAAGAATTATTCCACAATACAATCTATCACATGGAGAATTATTAATTCACACAACATTCTCACAACCTACATAATCTGAATGTTACCAATACTACCACTTACATGAGACATATCATTCATATAACCATTTGGACGTGGTGGCAGGATAGACTCCAATTGTTTGAACTGTTCTTGGGTGAGTGCTCCAGATTGTGGAAACTCAACATTGAAATGAATGTACAAATGACCTTTCAAAAAACAACTTTGGTATCAATAAATACCTTCATCATTTATGGCTTTGTATTAATATGAAATCATGAATTTTTTGAGTTAAGATGAACACCACATAATGGTACGCAGGTTAATTTTCTATGAAATCACATAAACAAATAAATAAATAATAATACCCAAGGCTTCTTCATATTGGTTAATTGTTGATATGTTTTCCAAGTATTGGAAATTTTAGATATTTGCAAAGTCTTTCTGGAATGTTTTAAAGGTCATGGTTAGACCTGTTCCTTCTGTTGAATGAACTTGGTTAAGTAGGACTTAGTTCCATTTGAAGGATTGTAGTTAAGGAAAAGTTACAGGTTTATCTTAGGTTAACAGACATAGTTTGGTTGCAGTAGGAATAGGTTGGATAAGTCCCTATTCTCGAGGAAAGGTAGTGCCACACTGTTGGCATTTGATTTTTCATTGATGTCAAATAGTCAATAGATCAAATTTGAACTAAGTGAACTAAGTCTTAATTTCCAGTTTGAAGAAGTATATATGAAATCATAAGAAGATGTCAGTCTAAAGGAATGTGTGGATGACAAGTTTAGGTAGAATCCCTTATGAAACATACCTAAAAGAATAAGCGTCATTGATTAATACCTTCATAGTTTTTGATGAAGACAAACAAAAATATCCATTTATCCCAAGAAAATTTATATAGGAGAATGTTTAAACTTACAATGGAAATGATATAAGTATGTTGGTAACCTATAGTTTTCTTCTCTCTATGGGGAAGTCTGAGAAAATATTACCTTGTGAAAAGTGTGCAAAACCACTTATCACAGAATGTGCTTGAAGCCTATTTCAAGTTTGGAAGATCAACACTAGTCACCCCTAATGTCAAGCCTTTGAAGCATGAAAAACGATCTCAATCCCTTCAAGTATGAAAATGTATTCTTGTCAAGCAACAAAAGGCGTGGAGTCAAAAAATTGCGCTAAAGTATGTTAGGTCCTTGACAATTGATATCAATATAATCTCTTCACCGTGTTTTGAAGAAAATTTTGTGACAAAGACAGTCAAGTACACCTCTCTGAGGATTGGGTGAAATCTAAGTAAGATTCAAACCTTGGGGAAAAATGGCAAGTAGCCACAAAGGGTGACTTGAATATTGGAATCACAAACATTTAATCTAGGTACAACATAAAACTAGGGTATTCCATAAACATAATGAATTCTTTTTCTTTTCTTCTAGGAACATGACTAACAAAGCTTGTGTATGTATAATTTAGATATATAGATTACATCGCACTATGAAAATGATGGTATCGAAACTCCAAATACACAAAGAGTGAAGACCAAATTTGTGAAATTAAAGAAGACTATTAAGAACATGAAAACCACCCTCTACAAGCATTGGGAGAAGGAAAAATAATTACAGGTAGAGTTGGATAACATGTGCGAATATCATAATGATGTAGTGGCCCATAATTCTAAGCAATTGAAAAAAATCTTTTTGAAGTAGTAGTTTGGAGAATCATTATGTAAGGAAGAATGCAAGTCGTATAATACTAGCTGAAGCTTATTGTTAGGAAAGTGGAAGACTAAGAAGACACCATTAATATATTGAAACATTTTGTTTCAAGTGGGAACACTTTGATGGCTCCTAGGAGTATAAAGATCAAAGAACCGAAATGGTATAATGGCGCATGTAACGTTGAGTTACTTAGTAACTTTTGTTGGGATGTTGAGAAATACACGGTGCAAATGAGTGGAAGCTTGGGTGAGGATAATGTGAATGTCGTTACATGGTGTTCTTGATAATCATTGTGATATTTGGTGGAGAAACCAAGTAGAGCGATTGAGAGTTGGGTGCAGTGTAGTGTATATTAAAAATTGGGTAGAAATTAAAGTAACTTTGAATGGTTAGTTTGGGAAAGGGAACCACTCTTGGAATATTGCAAAAAACATCACTACAGTTGACAAGTTAATTTACTAGGAAAAGGAAAAATGTAGTCCAAGGATGGATAAGGATTCTCAAGGAAAAAATAAATATTGCATGCACAAGAAGAAGGATAAAGTGAAGGAAAATCCATCTAAAACAACTAGTGAAGACAAGGACAAGCAACCTGATGCACCTAAGAAAAAAATATTCCAGCCTCTTATTGGATTTGTGTGAAATACCATTATGGAAACAATTTTCCATTGAAACAACAAAAAATATCCAAAACGGGTAAAAGGGACAAAGCCATTGTCAGGGTCTTGCAAGCCTTGGGTGTTATCCTATAAGAAAATGCTATGATAAGCTCAGAGAAATATTTCACAAGGATTTTCTATGTACCATAAAACATCTATGGAAAATCAATGCATGCCATGGTGAGAAGTGGGGAAACCTGCAAGTCAATTAAGGAATATAAGATGTGGGAAATGATATTGGGTTGTAGCTTGAGCATACATGCTATCTATCAAATCGACACTTCTCCTTCCGTGATGATGCTATTTTTTCGTTCATGCAAAAGCACAATATGGACATAAGAGCCTAGATTTTCTATTTATGTTCATGGACTAGATATTTTTTTGGTTCTCCATTTTATCCCTTTTTGTGTGTTTTTTAGGGAATACATGCTAGTGGAAATCTAACAAGTTGCATTGTTGGAGCAGAGTCCCGTAGCTACAGGAGAAGCTGCCATTTTGGCGAATAGATAGTTTGGCAAAGAAGAAGAGATAAGGTAAAGCTACGACACCGTAGCATGTTTCTAGATGCAGAACAGAGCCGAAAACCGTGACTGTTGGGACAGAGAAGTCAAGAAAGACGACAGTACCTGAGCGACTGAGAAGAGAGAGCTCAACCACTGCATTGAAGGCAGCGGCGAAGACAGGAGGGCTCAACTACCCTCATAAAGGAAAAGGAGCGATGAGGCCGAGGTATTGAAGACGAAGAACAAAAGACAGGAAGCGGTGCATAGCACCCATGGTCATCGTCGGGAAGCATGGAAGACTGCAGAGAGCAATGGTGTGATGGAAAGCTGCTACTCCAAGTACAGATATGCCGACTGTCACTAGTTAGGGATTTGGGTTACTGTTGGGACATACCCACAGTGTTGTAATGGCGAGACCTTCGGGCCGCCTATAAAGGGATATATTTTGTATTGTAAAAGGTTAGCTAGTCAGATTATCGATAGCTATTCAGACATCAGCGAGTCTAAGAGACCAGTAGTCTGTTAGCTCACTGTTATTTTGTATTGTAACAATCCATTTGTTGGTTTGTTGGGCAGACCCGGGTTTACTATAATGTACCAACAACACCCCTAGCGCACTGGCCCTTTCGGCAACAGACCATGGAGCGGCCTGAAGTCTCACCCGAAGTGATCCTAATGGGTTGGCCAAGGACTCAAGTGTCTCGACCAGGTTCTGTATGGCCTCTTGTGCGCGTCTCGTAGCTCTTCTTAGCCCATGAGATGTCTCTTTCCACGATGCGCAATTTCCTCTTACTCGCGATGACTCTAACCTTTATCGCATCGTCGCGTCCTTGGCAACACGTAACTTTCTCCTACGCTCAATCCTCAACCCGTGGTACTGTGCACCATAGCTCCTCTGATGGTGTGATATCGCCTCCCTGCGATATCCTACCGTTGCGACTCAGCATACCTAGCGTTACTTGTGTTCAACTTATAGGACTCAACATACAAGACTGCTTTACACTGCGATTCTTAACTGTCTTAAGTGAAACATAGACAAACTCTTATATAGAATACTTAAAGACTTCAACTTGCATTTATCCTTTTAATATGCTACGAACTGAATAACACATACATACATTTACTGTAAGCAAAGTTCATGTAATGAGTGACAGATACAGAAAGTAAATACAATCACATGACAATCTGATTTTACGTGGTTGACTTCCAGGGTAGAAGCTACGTCCACAGAACTGTGTTTCTATATTATAACTTGAGAGAGGTACACAGTTCTGCTACACTGCATATGCAGCTAGAGATCTTCTAGGTAACTTCGCACATATCCTGGAGCCCTTCTCTCTTAGATCTCTTCTCTATATTGCCTTCTTACAATATACTCTCTCTCTCTCTCTCTCTCTCTCTCTGTCAATCCTTGCGGATTGTTACAATACAAAATAACAGTGAGCTAACAGACTACTGGACTCTCAGACTCGCTGATGTCTGAATAGCTACCGATAATCTGACTAGCTAACCTTTTACAATACAAAATATATCCCTTTATAGGTGGCCTGAAGGTCTCGCCATTACAACACTGTGGGCCTGTCCCAACAGTAACCCAAATCCCTAACTAGTGACAGTCAGCATATCTGTACTTGGAGTAGCCGCTTTCCGTCACACCACTACTCTCTGCAGTCTTCCATGCTTCCTGGTGCTGACCATGGGTACTATGCACCGCTTCCCTTCTTCTATCCTTCGTCTTCAATACCTCGGCCTCGTCGCTCCTTTTCCTTTATGAGGGTAGCTGAGCCCTCCTGTCTTTTCCGCTGCCTTCAATGCAGTGGTTGAGCTCTCTCTTCTCGGCCGCTTAAGTACTGTCATCTTTCTTGACTTCTCTGTCCCAACAGTCACGGTTTCTGGCTCTGTTCTACAGCTAGAAACATGCTACAGTGTCGTAGCTTTACCTTATCTATTTGTCTTTTCCAAACTGTCTATCCCCCAAAATGGCAGCTTCTCCTGTAGCTGCGAGACTCTGCTCCAACAGTCCCCTAACACTTACTTGTGGCTCGTCACCGAGCAACTACTAGCGGGCTTCTCCTGCTGTAGCTTCTCCTTGGCTTCCTGCGAAGTGTGATGAACGGTGCAGATGTCTAGTGTAGTTGAAAGGAGGCATCGCACCGTGAATTAGTCTACACCGGCAGGTATTCTAAGTATCAGGAATCGCATAAGGACGGTTCATTTTGCGCAAGTCAAAAAAAAAAAAGAAAAAAAAAGGGGGAAGAATGCCTTGTTCAAGATGTTTACTGACCATTCTGCATTGAAGTATTTGGTCAATAAGCCAGTGTTAGGGGGAAGAATCTACAGATGGTTACTCCTCTTTTAGGAGGATGATTTTGAAATCATTGTCAAACCAAGAATATTGAATGCTGGACCTGATCGTCTGTCGTGAATAGACTCAGGAGAAGAGCCAAGTAATCTAGAGGACAATTTTTCAGATGCGCAGTTGTTCTCTATCCAGATCACAGATGAGTACTATGCTGATATCATTCAGTTTCTCACTACAGGAAGGGCACCTGAGGAGTTTACCAAGCATTAAAAGAGGCATTTGTTTGTTAAAGCAGTAGATTTCACCCTGATCGCAGGACAATTATACAAGTTAGGTCCAGATGAAGTCCTGCGCAGATGTGTGATGCCGCATGAAAAAGAGGCCATTATCAGAGAAGCACATTCAGGTACTGCAGGAGGTCATTTCACAGGAAAGCCGACTGCGTAGAAAATCCTAGCCGCAGGATTATGGTGTCCTACGTTACACAAAGACACTAAGGACTTTTGCAGATGCTGCGATATCTTCCAAAGGGTAGGAAAACCTTCACGACGAGATGAAATGCCACTGTGACCGCAGATTACATTATGCGCATTTGACAAGTGGGCTATAGA
Source organism: Pseudotsuga menziesii (assembly GCA_001517045.1). Lineage (NCBI taxonomy): Eukaryota > Viridiplantae > Streptophyta > Pinopsida > Pinales > Pinaceae > Pseudotsuga > Pseudotsuga menziesii. Next base: position 358,601 of record LPNX010868370.1, read on the forward strand.
CTTTGTGGGTCCTATCAACCCACTGGGAAAATGAACTGGTGCGAGATATATCATCACTGGAACAGAGTACCTCACCAGGTGGGCAGAGGCCAAAGCAGTAATAAATTGTGATGCTGCTACAGCCGCACAGTTCATTTTTGAAAACATCATCACTAGATTTGGATGCCTAGTAATTTTGATGAGCGATCAAGGCACACACTTCTTGAATCGCACCATTGAGGCCTTGACAGAAGAATTCCAGACACAGCACCATAAGAGCACTCCCTACCACCCACAAGCTAATGGTACGGTGGAGGCCTTTAACAAGATTTTAGAAAATGCTCTTACTAAGATATGCAATATCCAAAGGAATGATTGGGATCTCAGAGTTAACGTTGTATTATGGGTGTATAGGACTACATGCAAGAAACTTACAGGACACACACCTTTCAGCTTGGTGTATGGACAGGAGGCTGTTATGCCTATGGAGTATATTCTCCCCAGTTTAAGAATTGCTCAGATCACTGGAATGGCTGATACAGACATGATGCAGGAAAGGCTAGCACAGCTGCTTTCCTTAGAGGAAGACAGATTCATCATTGGATTCCATCAAAAAGTGTAGAAGGCACGAGAAAAATCTTGGCATGACAGACACATTAAGAGTAAGACCCTTCAGATCGGAGACCTAGTACTCCTCTATGACAGTAAATTTCTTAAGTTTCCAGGGAAGTTCAAGACGCATTGGTTGGGGCCGTATCAGATACAGTAAGTCACAAAGGGAGGAGCCGTTCAGCTCAGCAAACTGAATGGGGAGCTTCTTCCCACGATGATCAATGGCAGTAGGCTTAAGCTCTATAGTGACAGCCACTCCACCTCTTATCCCTAACTCAGAGTCGCGAACGGTGCAGATGTCTAGTGTAGTTGAAAGGAGGCATCGCACTGGGAATTAGTCTACACCGGCATGTATTCTAAGTATCAGGAATCGCATAAGGACGGTTCATTTTGAACAAGTCAAAAAAAAAAATGCTTAAGTTTGTTTTGAGCAAGTGATGCGGTGTGGCATCGCAACAGCACGATGTTTCTCCATGCCACGTACCTAGTTTGCAACGAGACAGAGGGCTAGTCAAGTCACCTTCTGACAGGCAGTTAATGAAGAAATGAATGGTATACCTTACCGTAGATCTGGGTACAGCATAATCAATTGTCCAGATTTGGAAAATCTTCGACGAGACCGGCGCCTGTATACACACGCTTCGAGGGAAATTTATCGGATTTCAGCATTTATTGAGGATCGAAATGACGAGTGTGGTCTCGTCCAAGCAATTAATACGACCGATGGGTTCATCCTAGATGACCGTTGCGTCCGGGATTATCACCTTCGGCATAAAATCAGAAATTATTCATTCGGGAGGGTTACATTTGCAAAGATCCAAGAGCTATAGAGTGCATTGTTAAGTTTTCCCTATGCAGAGCTCATTTCGTTACAGAGTGCTGTGATTTCCGTAGATTACAGCCATTGCCAATCCAAAGTATAACACCGAGCGGGTTATGTCTGAGGAGGAACCTTTAGAAGACATTCTGAGACGCTTCGAGCATGGTGGCCATATGTTTGCTATGACGACGCTGCCCAAGGTTGTGAAATTAGGAACATCACAGTTCAGACAACTTCCAAGGATGAGGAGTCAAGCGCAGGATGTAGAAGATGTCATCAAAGTCTCTACTGAAGAGAAGAAGAAAGATGAGATGATCACTGAAGATAAGAAAGCAGAGCAGCGGAATGATGAGAAGAAATCTCCCATCGGGAAGAAAGTAAAAATGAGGAAAAGAAAGCAATGGGAGAAGGCAGCTGACCTATCCGATCAGCTAAGAGAAGAACAAGAGACTGCTGAGGCAAAGAAACGAAAATCTAGAGATCAGAGGTAGCATGAATGCCTGGAGCGGTTTGTTGAGAATAAAATGGAAAGGGAAAACAAACCGAACAAGAAGAACTCCAGCGTGCAAACAAAGGCTTGTTCTCAGCATGGAATTCAAGGCCTGTGTAGTTCTCGTAAGGACGGATCCAGACTGAATGAAATGTTTGAGAAGGCTAGAATATACAGATTTCTACTTTCCTTGTGATAAAAGTTCTAACCCAGATAAAGAGGAAAGGATATCTGTGGAAGACTTCTCAAGACATGAAGATCCTTAAAAGGTATCGCAAGCGACGAGAGTGAGAGCATGCATGAGGGAAGGAAAGATAAGAGAGCCCAACGAACTAACTTACAGAAACTATAGAGAGTGTGTCGCAGCTATGCAGAACAAAGTCACAGGACTTTGGGACAAGATTCATCGCACTTCGCAGGAAGCCAAGGAGAAGCTACAGCAGGAGAAGCCCGCTGGTAGTGGCTTGGGGATGAGCCACAAGTAAGTGTTAGGGGACTATTGGAGCAGAGTCCTGCAGCTACAGGAGAAGCTTCCATTTTGGTGGATAGACAGTTTGGCAAAGACGAAGAGATAAGGTAAAGCTACGATGCCGTAGCATGTTTCTAGCTGCAGAACAGATCCGGAAACCGTGACTGTTGGGACAGAGAAGTCAAGAAAGATGACAATACCTGAGCAGCCAAGAAGAGAGAGCTCAACCACTGCATTGAAGGCAGCGGCGAAGACAGGAGGGCTCAGCTACCCTCATAAATTAAAAGGAGCGACGAGGCTAAGGTATTGAAGACGAAGGACAGAAGAAGGGAAGCAGTGCATAGTACCCATGGTTAGCGTCGGGAAGCATGGAAGACTACAGAGAGCAGTGGCGTGACGGAAAGCAGCTACTCCAAGTACAGATATGCCGACTGTCACTAGTTAGGGATTTGGGTTACTATTGGGACAGGCCCATAGTGTTGTAATGGCGAGACCTTCGGGCCGCCTATAAAGGGATATATTTTGTATTGTAAAAGGTTAGTTAGTCAGATTATCGGTAGCTATTCAGACATCAGCGAGTATGAGAGTCTAGTAGTTTGTTAGCTCACTGTTATTTTGTATTGTAACAATCCACAGGGATTGACAGAGAGAGAGAGAGAGAGAGTGAGAGTATATTGTAAGAAGGCAATATAGAGAAGATATCTAAGAGAGAAGGGCTCCAGGCTGTGTGCAGAGTTACCCAGAAGATATCTAGCTGCATATGCGGTGCAACAGAACTGTGTACCTCTCTCAAGTTATAATATAGAAACACATTTCTATGGACGTAGCTTCTACCCTGGAAGCAAACCACGTAAAATTAGATTGTCATTTGATTGTATTTACTTTCTGTATCTGTCACTCATTACATAAACTTTGCTTACAGTAAATGTATGTATGTGTTATTCAGTTTGCAGCATATTAAAAGGATAAATGCAAGTTGAAGTCTTTAAGTATTCTATATAAGAGTTTGTCTATGTTTCACTTAAGACAGTTAAGAATCGCAGTGTAAAGCAGTCTTGTATGTTGAGTCCTGTAAGTTGAACACAAGTAACGCTAGGTACGCTGAGTCGCAGCGGTAGGATATCGCAGGGAGGCAATATCGCACCATTAGAGGAGCTGTGGTGTGCGGTACTGTGGGTTGAGGATTGAGCATAGGAGAATGTTACGTGTTGCCCAGGACCCGACAATGCGATAAAGGTTAGAGTCATCGCGAGTAAGAGGAAACTGCGCATCGCAGAAAGAGACATCTCGTGAGCTAAGAAGAGCTGCGAGACGCGCACAGGATGCCATACAGAACCTGGTCGAGACACTTGAGTCCTTGGCCAACCCATTAGGATCAGTTCGGGTGAGACTTCAGGCCGCTCTGCAGTTTGTTGCCAAAAGGGCCAGTGAGCTAGGGGTGTTGTTGGTACATTATAGTAAACCTGGGTCTGCCCAGCAAACCAACATGCATGTCACACGTTGGTGTAACCTTGACCACTATTGTTTTCCCCAAATTGTTGCACATGCATGTTTCCTTCGGGAAACTAGTGTTCCACATGCTAGTTGCATGTCTTCAACTAGCATGCCCCCCTAAAAATCATGAAAAAATAAAGATAAATTAAATTATGGGAAGTTGAGGTCAGTCCTATAACCTCCTTACCTGTCCTAACTACTCCTTCCTTAAAACCTCCCCTTTTATCCTTGTCATAAATATGAGGGATACCACAAGGAAAGGAAGAACACACTCATGGTAAGGTTATGTTGGATAATATTTGGTAAGAGAGAGGAGAAAAGGATCCAAATAAAAGGTTCAAGAGGTGCCTAAACATATCAAGCTATAACATGTACTTGCTACATTTATTTCAATGATTAAAGAAATATTTTCCTTCCCAAAAAGACTTGTCAATTTTATTATGAATGAATGGAATTTACGAAACTGATTTATATTTGTAACATCTATCTCTTTTCAATATTTGTTATTTGTTTGTTGTATTCAAAATATTTTGAGGAAGGTTATTGTCATGTTACAAGTTCTAAAGCAAGGGTGTGAGGGAAAAGCTGGAAGAGTTGAAAACTAGGATCAACCTTTATTTTGAAAGGTTCTTGGTCCTCACCTTTACAATCCATGTTTATGTTGTACATGCTATAGTTTATTTTCATGTCTGCAAATAATTTGGTCTCTATTTGAATATTAGTATTTTGGTGACCTCAACCTCAGTCATACAATAAATTCGCTAACAACAAAACTGGCGACTCCATTGGGGAGATCATGTTTTACTTTGGGGTCTTTTACTTAAGTTTTTCCAGTTTGAGTGTGGTTATAGGTTTGAATATGAGTTTACAGGAGGTATGAACCCTCGTGTTTGACCCATAACTATTTTTTAATGATAATTCCTTCTTTATTATTATTATTTTTTTAACGCATACAGACTAGTGGGCCTTGTTTGCACTAGTGTTTATCATGTTTACATGCTAGTGCTAGTTAGCATAGTCATGTGTCACACACTTTTTACTTCACTTATAGTTGCGTGTAATCCTATAAGTGAATATTTGCATGCTACATTTTGTTTTTTATGTGTTTGCCTTGAATTGTTTTTGAGTTGAATGTTCTCTGTAGGTTCTGTTGAAGCACTTTCAGTGCATGTACAATATTTTTTGAATGCCTTAAAATCATATTTAGGCCTCTTTTGATATATAGCTTGTTCAAGAAATTTTTGTCCTAGACATCCATGCTTGAAAAGTTTTGGATTTGTTATGATTTGATCGACCTCTGTTGATATTTTGGGACTATCTGTGAATTGTTTAAACTCCTAAAAGGTTTATTGTTTGATTTCCTTTCTGATTTTCAGTCTTTTTTATCGAAGTAGATATACCAAATATAGTTAACTTGGCCTTTTGGTTTGATTTTTCTCTTCAAGTGTATTGATATCAGTGCTTTAGGTAGTCTGAAGTTATGTTCTTATATGATAGGTATAGAGATTTGATGCACTTTTATTTGGCTTAGTGTAATGTGCTTGTTTGTAAGTAGTTTTGTCTGTTCATTTTTAAAAGAGAAAATTGAAAAACAAGTTAATTTCTATATAATATTTTTCATTTAGTGGCATATTCATCTTTCAAAAAGATAGTTTCATGTGCATATGTACACCTTTTGAAATGATTTTTTTTTTGTTGCATTTGTAGGTTTGCATTGTCAGTTTTTGAGTGTTGAAAATAAAAATAAAAGTGAAAGTATTACATTTTTTATTTTATCTTTGAACTTGTCATGTTATTTCCGTGCATGAGTCAGAACACCACTAGTTGCATGACCATCGCCCTCTGAGTAATAACAAACCTTAAAAAAATAAATCTAATTTAAAATTTATTAGTAATCTTTTATTTTTTACCAGGGATGATCACCAACTATCTTAGGATAGTACTTTGGACAAGGATTTGTCTTAAAATGTCCAAAGTATTTAAACTTAGACATAGTGGCCACCTATGTTTAGGAAATATCGTTTTGTGGAAGGTGAACCAAACATATCCTCTGACACATGAGTCAAGCACGAGGTCATGTGAGGTTAAGTAGACATATACCCCCTCCAATACTTAATAAAGAATACACTAGAGTTAGTGCGCATTAGGGGACTTATCAGTACCACCCTTAGGCCTGGTGTGGTGCTGATGCTGTTAAGTTTTGGGATTTGCTGCATTTCCCATGCGTATTCAATAGATTGATTAATGTCCCATTAGACCCTCTCTACAAAGTTGGTAACCTTAGTATCTTGACTTTAGGGATCATACACAAGTGAAAATGGAGGGTAATTTCCACTGTACTTAGGACATATGTGGAAGGAAATCCCTTGCATTCAATTTGGGAAAGCGGTTGGCGATTCACTTGGAATACACGACTTTCCTTATAGCAATCCATGTACCATACGCGAGTTTCCCACAAACAACCCGCTTATGGATCTTAAGTGTTGAATACACGAGTTTCCTCAAAGGAACCCGCGTATTATTCATGAGTTGCTCCATTACAAGCCGCGTATTTCATTAAGAATTGTTAAAAATAAAAAAAATATGAAATCAAAGGGAAATTAGGATATGTTTGGAAAACTCCCCAACTTTCCTAGCCATCCTAGCCTCGAAATGATTTCTCCCAAACAACTATAAGAAGAGGGGAAGCGTATGAGGAAAGGGGACCAACTTTGGAGGAAAATTTATGGTGGAGAACTTTCGTTGAGGAGAGGAGAAAGAGGACTCATAGCTAGGTATTGCAGAGGATTCTGATCAAGCAAAGGATTTGTAATGTCTCCAGAAACTCTGTTAATAAAGAATGTCATTTTCTTCCATAATTGTGTAATGAATGCTTGAATTGTTTTTGAGTAATGATCTAGATTGTACTTTGTTTTAAATTACAATGTTTTTTTATGTTCATTTCTAATGTGTTATAACAATGGGAGATGATTTGAGGACAGTTTCTTTCTTTTTGCAGGTGTTGAATATTGGAAGGAAAAGAGAATTGGAGAGAAGAGGCCAAGCTAGGATCAACCGTCAGAACAGGGTGCACAGTCCTCATCTCTTTCTCTTTAATAAATTCTTGTAACTTTGTTTGTCTGTATGCAACCCCATAGTATGTTGGTGGCATGCTTAACCCCAACAATATGATATATTTGCCTCACAACAGAACTAGAGACTCCGCTAGGGAGTCTACTGTTTGTGGATTCTTTGATTGATTTTTCTTTCTAGTCTTGTCTATTCCTGGTCCTGTTTGTGACTTGATTTCGTAAATATTCAGTAAGTCCAAATTGATCATTCATTGTTTAGGTCCATTCTTTTTTCTTTTTGATTTTTTTTGGAGGAATCCGCGAATATCCCATACTTGTAGTCGCATATACTATGCAACTACATGGGTTTTCCACAACACAGTCGTGTATGGTACGTGAATTTTCTTATGAACAATCACATATTTCCTGTAGGTGGTTATGTGAAAGCTGAGGTTTTGTTTAAAATCCTGTTTTTGCATTTTTTATTCCTCTCGGACTTCTTGTTGAGTTTGTTTGAGGATGTTGTTTGCTTAATTCTTTGTTTGTTTATGTTGTAAGCCTTCTTTTTAGTGAGTTAAGTTGGATTTTTGTTTAAGAAGGTCTCTCCTCTTGGTTTTTACTTGGTAGGAGTGTAGGTCATTTCTGAGTTTTCAATCCCTGTTGATGCTAGTGTTCACTTACAATTTTATTGCTTGGGTAATCAACCTAAACTTTCTTCTTCCAAGATTTGGAACAACTTGGTTTTTTAAACTTGTGTAGTTCGTTCTGAGTAGGGTTTTTTCAAGCTTTTCATGGTCTTTAAAGTTTGTATTTGCGAGGTCTGAAATTTGAGTCTGATTGGTACATTTATCCATATTGCTCACTTATGTTTGTGTACATTGCACTTTCTTTCATTTTCCTTTTGAAAAGTGAATAATAAAACAAAGCATTTAGGTGCATGCTAGCTTAAATAGACACATTTTGTATTTGTTTTCAAGTTTTTAAAAAGAAAAGCAATTTTTTTTCATTTGATTTCCAAAGTTCAGTAAATAAGTTTCATTATCTTTTGAGAAAAGGAAAGAGAATTTAAATGAAAATGTTAATTTGAAACACTTTAGATCATACTTTTGCTTTCTAGTCAAGTCAAAAACATCATAAGTTGCACGGTCATCACCCCGAGTAAAAACAAGCCTTAACAAGAACATTAATATTTAAAAATGATTAGTAACAATTTTATTTTAGGAAAATCACTAACTAGCTTAGGATAGGGTTTTGGATTAGGACTATCTATAACTATCCAAAACTTTTTGAAATTTAGACATAGTGGCTTGCCGCTTAGGAAATCCACTTTTACAGGAAGGTAAACCAGAAATCTCCTTTAACACAAGAGTCAAGAATGAGGTCGTGTGAAGCTTGAGTTGCAGAGATACCCATCCAATACTCATTGGAACATAAACCGGTATTTTTGTGCGTACGAGAGTTCATTCAGTACCACACTTAGCCCCATGTGGTGCTGGTGCTATTTGAATTTCGAGCTTGTTACCTTGCACTGCCATGCACATTTGTAAGACCGATGCCTGTTCCACCAGAACTTTCTTGTATATATGGTAACCATAGTATCTTGACCTAAGGTTCTCACATAGGTACCCAGGGAAAACGTGGGAGGAAACCTCATGCAATAATTTTGGAGGGTGGTTGGTGATTCAACTACTTGCCCCCAAAAAAATTGTATCGAGACCCCGGGTAACTGATCTTCGGTTATTCATTGTTTTGTTGTGGGCCCTCATCATCCTATATATTGCTTTGGAAGGCATATATTGATCCGCTTGGTTGTGATACTTAGGAAAATATTTTAGTGGTATGTTTTTTGGTTTTCCTGTGATATAGTCCGACCCTTAGGTGTGTGTAAATACAATATTTAGCTATGGAGGATCAATATCCTCGTATATCATGAAGGTTGCAAATACTTCCTAAACTTACAACTAGGGACCCTCCATCGCCACCTAGAAGGCGGAGAATCAACACAAGCGGTTCATTTGAATTGACTGGTATAAGCGAAAGTCTAGGGGAACCTGAACTAAAGTATAGCAAAGTTGATCATCCATCACTAGAGATCAAAGACTTACACGACGAAGAATTTTAAGGAATTATAACTCACCTCTTACTGATTTGAGAGATCTAGTACTTGTGCAAATTAGACCTTTCAGTCAACTTGGTCTTGGCGTCCCATTAAGTTTTGTCATGTTGAATACAGGAGAAGGATCTAGGGATATCTATTCCCCCACCTCATCCATGTTAGTAGGTGGAGTATATCCTCCGCATGTGAGTTTATTAGCTTATTTATGTTTATTACAACATTGATAGTATAATTGAATTTCACTTCACCTATCCCTGTGTCTTCGAGTACTAGAGTGGTTAGCCCTTTAGTACCCACAAAAACTACTACCAGTCCGTCTAATGTGGTGGTTACTGGGGTAACCAGTATGCCTTTTACATCCTTTCCCTTATTCCATATTTTTCAGAATAATCCAAGTGGTTCCACTCCTTTTGTCCAAGGGTATCCCTAGTATGGAGGACACATTCCTCCATCCTCTCCATATGTAGGTTCCACACCTATTTTTTTAGGTGTATCTTTCGGAATCCATAATCCTTTTCCAGGATTCAGTTTTCAAACTACAATTCAGGTCTCAACCACATTGATGGGAAGCTATGATTTTTTACTATTTGGTGGAATATTAATAGCTCGGGTATATATGACACCCCTTTTTGTCAGAACCAAGAAAAAAGCAGCATAACACGCCTCAAGTTAGTAACCCCTTGGTATTCGAATGGAATCATTTTCAAAACATTGTCATTTCTTCATAGATGGCAGTTGGGGGAAACCTCAGCCAACCTTATGGGATCATTGGTGTGGACACTTTGTCACACCAAGTTCCTAAATACCAAATCCCATCTTGGATTCAAATCCCTTTTCTGGAAACATTAAATTTGCTAGGCCTCTCAAATCTAATGAATGACCCTATGCACCACAATTTGACTTGGCTACCAATTCCTATAAATATTCCTTCATATATTCCAAAATTTAAAGGGAAAACCAGAGAGGACCCTGGTGACCATGTCATAAATTTCCATCTATGGTTCTCCTCAAACTCTTTGAATGACGATTCAATTTGGTTGAGACTTTTTCAAAGAACCATGACTAATGTATCATCTAAATGGTACATTGAACTCACATCCCCTACTTATGAAAATTTTCTTGATTTAGCCAATGTTTTTCTCAATCACTTTCAAATTTTGGTCCAATATGATGTCGGTACTGATCTTTTGTCGACATTTTGACAAAATAAAGCCACTCACATTTCTGATAACATTCAGGAGTGGAGAATAAGGAAGAGGTTGATTAAAGCTAATATTCCTATGGAGTTTTTGTTGGAATGGTTTTTGAAATCGCTATTACCATATATTTCAAAATATGTTTCAACTTGAAGAGTGACAACCGAAGAGGAAGCCATTCTCAGAGCCCAAAATCTTGACCCGATCTATGCTCAGTCTGGGATTCTCTATGAGATCATACCCGATGCGCTAAGGTCTAATTCAGAATTTGCGAAACCAAATCCTAGACCACATGTTGACGACATTATAGGGTCGGTTTAGTCACCCACTATGGAATCACTGACAAAGAAAATACACAAAATATAAATGAAACAGTCTGCGGTGGAAGCAACCAAGGATGTGACCCCTCCCATCATAATGCATAAGTTTTTAATGCACAATCCATTGAAAAGAGAACTTAGTATTCTAGTGGGAAGAAAAAAGGGAAGAAAGGGGAGGGGGATCAAAATAAACAAAATCCCATGAACAATGCCGAGGGGGGGAAGAAAGAGAAGAAAAAGGTGAAGTTTCCCTATAAGTATTTTCAGGAAGATCACTTGACTTACCAATTCCCTTTAATGGAACAAGCTCAGAATTTGTGGAAGCAACAACCTACTGTCCTTAAGTACCCTTTCCTGCAAGGAAAAATACAACTTCGAGTGATCCAAAGAATTCCCAGGGAACTTAGAACACGCCCCGTGCTGGTCAATATTACATCAACATGGTCTTATCCCAAACTTTATTGCAAACCAGAGCTAAAAATTGTGAATCCAAGTCTTCATAGAAAGATAAACTACCAGCCCCACTTTCGATTGAAAAAACAACTGAACCTATGTCGAAGATAAGGTATCAGTCTTCAAGAAGACATATCACAACTCTAATGTGAGGGATGCTCCCAAATATTTAGTTGTGGAGGAATTATCCCGAAATCCTTATGCTATGTCTATGTTGGGCCGAATTAATGTTGTTTTAATTCCGTTGTAGTAATTTCCCAGCCATTTAATTTGTCAATCCAAGGTTCGTAGGATTACGAAGCACCTGCAAAGTATATGCAAGACTGAAGTGAAATTAAGTTAATCTAACCCCCTGTGAAACTAAGACTAATCTAATCTAACCCCCCTTAAACTGAAACAAACAATTGCTAATCTAATGCTGAAAGATAAAACACACGGCTGGAAGTAATTTGCATAAAAGAAAGACAAAATATGAAGAGCAACAAGACAACACATGTGAGCCCACATCAACAATAAAGCAATCTTAATTTACATCACAAGAATCAATCATAAATCATGAAAGCATCAAACCAATATTATGAACAAAAGCTAAGAATTCCCTTCTCCATATTACAAAGTCAAGACTAACTTCTACAATCTACTATTCTCTAAGATAATCTAAGATCTAAAATATTCTAAGATAATATCCCCCTTAATAATTGTTATGAAATGAAGAGAGAGCACTCTCTTTTATACATGAAGAAAATAACCATCTCATAATGAGAGATCCACTATTCATTCAACCACTCAACTACTTTCCTATTATTACAAGATATGATCCCTTCAAATCCTCCACATATCTTTCACAAATTCTCCACATGTCTCTCAACCAAATCTCCATGATCTTCTCCTTAGAATATTCTTTGCATAACTATCTCCTTGAAATGATGGAGGAGATATACGTTTATTCTTTTCTTTGAATTAATCCTTCACATATTCCTACACATTACAAAGTTCATCCATACTTTGAGATATTAGTGAAAAACATGTTAATTTTCAAATATTTAATCATAAATTCACTTATAATATTAAAAATAAATAAAGTGGAAATAATAAGGTGAAACCCACATATATGTATGGAAATGGTATGATAAAAGGTTAATGGGACGATGAAATGTGATGAATAGAGGAAGATAAAGTGGATGAAAAATGGACATTTCTGCGTCCCAACATACTCCCCAATTGAACTTGTTGCATGTCCTCATGCAACCGTGTATGCCTCTTCTCAAGAACTTTTGGCATCTAAACTTTGGCTTTTATTGATGATGTCTTTTTAACAATGAATATTTCTAGAGTGTGAAATACATGAGTAACAACTGGCATTTCCTTATGGTTGGTTCTTGTGTGACAACCATAAATATAAAGAATGTTGGTTCTTGTGTTAACAACATTCATTTCATGATGTGAAATGCATGAGTAACAGCTGACATTTTCCTTATGGTTGGTTCTTGTGTGACAACCATGAATGCAAAGAATGTTGGTTCTTGTGTTAACAACATTCATTTCATGATGTGAAATGCATGAGTAACAGCTGGTATTTTCCTTATGGTTGGTTCTTGTGTGACAACCATGAATGTAAAGAATGTTGGTTCTTGTGTTAACAACATTCATTTCGTCATCTGTTTTCTAGCTGCATAATAATTTAACCAGACACTCACTGCAAATGATAAGCTATTGATGTGCATAGAAAGCATCATTGTGCATAAGAAAGTCTTTTCTTTATGAATCATGCCAATATGTATATCAATGCGTATGAAGCTAAGTGCAATAGAGGATTTGTCGGAAAATAAATGCTCGTGAATGGTAAATGAGATGAAAAATGGGTGATGGTGGTGAAAAGAATGGAATGATAGTAGTGAGTATGTATTGAATATAGTTCCCCCTCCCCAACTGATGTGGTTGCATGTCCTCATGCAACCTAGCATGGGCTGTGAAGGAAATGGAGCACGGTGAGGGAATTTTCCAAATTATTCATTTCTAACATGTAAGGAATTGCATGATTAAAGTTTAGAAAACAACATACCCCCACTTACCCAAAACGTAGATGAACGATGCAAAAGCAATGTAGCTGATGTCACTGGATCATGGAATGTGTCACTGCTACAGCAGCTGTAACTGCTAGATCATAGGCAGTAAAGGAATCGGAACTGCTGCTGCTGAATCATAGAGAATATGTAACTATAAATGTTGCTGCGGCTGTAACTGTTGGAACTGCTGTAATGTGAAGTGGAGGAATCTGAACTGCTACTGATAAATAATAGAAAATGTGGAAGGCAGAAAGTGGAATTGTGGTATACTCATAGATCTAAATTCATGTTTCTGCAACTGCTGGTGGAGTCATGAAAAATAATGTATAGTCTTCACCCGCTACAAAAGCCAGTGGTACAATTCTAGTCATACGAATAAATGTGTCGAAGTCGAGCATGAAGATAAATCATTGGATTATCAACCATTGATGAATGCTGTTAACCAATGCGATGAAATTGACTAGTGATGTCAATGAATTCCAAGGTACCCAAGTACATCTTGTGAAGTGCGAATAGATGTGCTGATGTCGAGCCACTTGTAAGATCTGACGATCAAGGGGCATTGATGAATTACCATGATTGTCAGCAAGAGAACTTGACATTAAGGCATGTAAGCCTCCAGGTACTCAATAATGAACTCTAGTCTATATCCCAGATAAGGTGCTGAGGTCGATGGGAAAAGACTTGTTGAAAGGTGGGCCTTAAGGAATCCCACATCAGTCAATGCGAGTTGGTATAAAAAGATTGGTAGGACTATCAGTGAAAATATCTTAGAGTCAAACAATGGATATGGCAAGGCTATGTAGTCATGGAAAGGGAGATGGTTTTATTCAGAAAACAAACTGGAATGGAAAAATGAACTGAAAAAAAGATAAAGGGATGTATGCAACTCAGAAAGATAGGCATGTGTGAAGTCATGGAAGATAAAGCGATGGAAAGTGGACTTCAAGACATGGATGATGAAGGCGCTCTGAAGGAAAAATATGGATAAACAATCATGACGCAAGTTTATGGATGGTTTCTGTGTAGCAACCAACATTATGATGTTTATGAGCAAACATCATGAGTAACAGCTCCTTCAGGCTATCTGTCAAAGCATGTTTCTCAAAAATTTTGTGTTGCTTTGAAAAATCACTTCAGCAGCAAAATGCAACTGTCTCTAAAACCTGAAAAAAAACAACTTTAGTACAAAATACTGCATGAAAACTTATTAGTGAATATGTATTGAATATATTTCTCCCTCCCCAACTGATCTGGTTGCATATCCTCATGCAACCTAGCATAAAAATTGTCAAAAGTTCATAAAAGAAAACATATCATGTAGAAAGAAGTACATAAGCTACAAAGAAAATTACCTGTTTTTCGTGCTGGTTTCATTTGTGATTATTGTCAAAGTGACTTTAAGAAGAAAAAAATTTGCAAGAAAATAACTACCATTTTAATGCATCTCTACACCAAAAATTAGACAAACCCACATCACGGATTTCGAGAAAAATGCAAATTGGTTGTAGGTGATTATGGCCATTTTCTCAAAAATCGTACATTGGATTGAGATGAAAATTTCCAAGATTGTTCATATTGGTATTATACACTTCTTGTCTAAATATCATGAGAATCCAACTTACCAATTGAAAGATATGCCCATTTCAATTTCTGCACTTTTGTAGATGAGCATGAATAAAAATGTGTTGCAGTTGAACTTCCTGAACCAATATTTCACAAAATACAAATTGGGTTGGGCTGAAATTTTTCAAACAAGTAACTATCATTATAATTTATCTCCACACCAAAAATTAGACAAACCCACATCACGTATTTCGAGAAAAATGCAAATTGACTGTAGGTTATTATGGCCATTTTCGCAAAAAATGTACATTGGATTGGGATGAAAATTTCCAAGATTGTTCATATTGGTATTATACACTACCCGTCCAAAAATAATGATAATCCAACTTACCAATTGAAAGATATGCCCATTTCAATTTCTGCACTTTTGTAGATGAGCATGAATAAAAATGTGTTGCAGCTGAACTTCCTGAACCAATATTTCACAAAATACAAACTGGGTTGGGTTGAAATTTTTCAAGAAAGTAACTACCATTATAATGAATCTCCACACCAAAAATTAGACAAACCCACATCACGGATTTCAAGTAAATTGCGAATTGGCTATAGATGATGATGGTCATTTTCTTGAAAACCATGCACTGGACTGAGCTGAAACTTGTCACGGTTGTTCTTCATGATGTTATGCATTCCTTGTCCAAATTTTAGGAAAAAATAGCTCACGGTTTGCAAGATATCTTTAAATCAAATTATGCACTTTTGCCAACGGCGCCAAAATGTTGGGCCGACGTAGACTACCTGACAATGTTTTGGTAATAACTTCTTTGTTTCACGCCCGATTTGAATGATTTCAAATCCAAAAGAAAGTGGATTCATAGGGCTACTTCCGGTAGAAACAGGTTTTAAAAATTCTATGGTATGGTATATCACATAATCTGAATAACAGCCTGCATCCTAATGTTGTTTGTGAGTTTCAGCCTAGACCAACGGTCACTATTTTGAGTACAAATTTTTCGTTAAAAGATGGATTGATGTGATTATAATTGGAGATGAAAATACATTCATCTAGGTATCTCCAATAGAAACATGTTTTGAATACAAGAAGAATTGATGGGTCAAATATTCCAATGAACAGCTGAGAAAGCAGATTTTTTATAGTGCAGATTTAGGATAGGTAGTTAGTATTTTGGGAATATCTCCTTCGTACGATATCAAAATCGAATGATTCAAAATGTGTTGTAAACTATATTGATAGGAGAGTATGCAATAGAAACAGGTTTTAAAATTCATCCATTATGTCTCCCAAAACGTGACTATCCCAATTATGTTCTTGAGCTGCCTACTCCACCCCAATCAGTATTTTGACCATATCTTTTTCGTTTTAGAACCAAATTGAAGAATTCAAATTGGATTGGAAACTAGACATAAAGGACTAATTTGGATAGAAACAAGTTTTAAAACTAAACCCTTATGGTCCTTAAAAATAGGACTGTCCCGATTGTGTTTTAGCGAATTTTAACAAGCCAAAATGTCAAAAAAAATGCAATAGATTTGCGTTGTTTCAGCTTGGATTTACAGCTGCTTTCAGCATTATAATTTCAACATTTTTTTCAGCTTAAAAATGAAATTGCAGACTATTTTTATTTAGCAATTGAAAAAGGTTTTAGCAAATGGAGATAATGAATTGCAAAATAAAGATGAAATCAATTAAGCATGTTGCAAAACATTAATTATTCATTCCCGAGATTTTTAGAAAACATCCTACTTTCTGATCCTTGCGATCGCATGAAGCGTGGAGGAGAACATACTTATTCTAGGTGAAAGCAAATACTAGAAATAAAATCCTACCTACTCTATGCTAATTGAGAATTAGAAAACATTTACGTGTAATCAAATAGCCAGTGTAGCCATACACGCAACAGTAATAAGAATATATTATCTTTCAATCGCATGAATGAACAATGGAAATATACAAAGATGAACAAATTTAATTGTTGTGGCTGTGGTCTAACTAAAAAAGAAAAACTAAATTGTTCTAACCTCATACTCGCTTGAAACCATCGTTCAATAGGGCTTTCGTAGGCATAGTTTTCACTCCTCAGATCATGCTGCAACTCCTCATGGTCCTCATCGATCTCCTATTCATCATCGATCTCTTGTTCAAATACTTGTTCACCTTCACATGCGTAGGAGTTTTCGGATGATGATTCCTCGTTTTATTTTGGAGGAGTAGTTAAATCTCTTATTGTTGCTAAGACCTCCTCTTCCTGGGAAGAGGAAAATCCATCTTTTTCCAAGGCATGAGTGAGTAGTTCCAGACTTATACTCATTGTTAAACCATGTTGAAAAAGGGATTCTTACAGCACCCAAAACTGAAATTTGAAAATTTTAAATAAAAACAAACCATTTATGTAAAAAAAAAACACTCTAAAAAAAATAAATAACTCTTCACAGTTGCGGAAATTAAACATTCTTGCAAAAAATTGAAATTTACACTACCACACTTGCATGTATTGAAATATACACTACTACACTTGCAGGAATTGAAATCTACGGTACCACACTTGCAGGAATCGAAATCTACACTACCACACTTGCAGGGATCGAAATCTACACTACCACACTTGCAAGAATTGAAATCTACACTTCAATCCATCGTGCTTCCCTGGCAACGGCGCCAAAATGTTGGGCCGAATTAATGTTGTTTTAATTCCGTTGTAGTAATTGCCCAGCCATTTAATTTGTTAATCCGAGGTTCATAGGCTTACAAAGCACCTGCAAAGTATATGCAAGACTGAAGTGAAATTAAGTTAATCTAACCCCCCGTGAAACTAAGACTAATCTAATCTAACCCCCCTTAAACTGAAACAAGCAATTGCTAATCTAATACTAAAAGATGAAACACACGGCTGAAACTAAATTGCATAAAAGAAAGACAACATATGAAGAGCAACAAGGCAACACATGTGAGCTCACATCAACAATAAAACAATCTTAATTTACATCACAAAATCAATCATAAATCATGAAAGCATCAAACCAATATTATGAACAAAAGCTAAGAATTCCTTTCTCCATATTACAAAGTCAAGACTAACTTCTACAATCTACTATTCTCTAAGATAATCTAAGATTTAAAATATTCTAAGATAATATCCCCCTTAATAATTGTTATGAAATGAAGAGAGAGAGCACTCTCTTTTATACATGAAGAAAATAACCATCTCATAATGAGAGATCCACCATTCACTCAACCACTCAACTACTTTCCTATTATACAATATATGATCCCTTCAAATCCTCCACATATCTTTCACAAATTCTCCACATGTCTCTCAACCAAATCTCCATGATCTTCTCCTTAGAATATTCTTTGCATAACTATCTCCTTGAAATGATGGAGGAGATATACGTGAATTCTTTTCTTTGAATTAATCCTTCACATATTCCTACACATTACAAAGCTCATCCATACTTTGAGATATTAGTGAAAAACATGTTAATTTTCTAATATTTAATCATAAATTCACTTATAATACTAAAAATAAATAAAGTGGAAATAATAAGGTGAAACCCACATATATGTATGGAAATGGTATGATAAAAGGTTAATGGGACGATGAAATGTGAGGAATAGAGGAAGCTAAAGTGGATGAAAAATGGACATTTCTGCGTCCTAACAGTCTGCCCTAGAATTTATTACTAAGTTGTCCTTCACATTGCAACAGACTCCTAGAAGCTATTAGTAGTACAGATTCTACGATTTTAGCAACCAAGTTTGACTGATCCATTGTCAAACCCTGCTTTCCCTATCATGTAGCCTTTCAGATCAAAGTAGTCCATGGCTAATAAAACCATTAGTTGAATTGTTATAGATGAAGGTGCATCTACATGTGTAATGGTTGTTTCGTGTTGGAAAGATTTGGGTTCCCCTGAGTTGGTCCCATCAAATACTTTGCTGACTGCTTTCGACGGAGGGTATTTCCCTCCGCATGGTATGCTACCTTATTTTGATATAGAATTGGTAGGGAAAATGGTTTTAGTAGAAGTGGAGGTTGTTGATGCTCCTTTGGACTACAATTTACTCTTGGGTAGGAGTTGGACCTATTCCATGTCTGCTATTCCATCGCTAGTATTATGTGTCCTTATTTTCCCCCATGGAGGGAAGATGGTGACTATTGATCAATTGTCTTATACCCAAAATAGCCATACAGACACATCAGAGTCTAATGTTCCCTTGATTGATCAATCAAGCCTAGTGAATGAAACATTAGAAACTGGGATGTATACGCCACCGATGGGCACTTTTGACTTTCCCGCTCCTATAAAATTTCTAGGAATGACTAGTGTAGGGAAGACTGCTTGTACAATTGTAGATCGAACAGATCCATGGGTTCTCCCTTCGCAAGTCGAGCCTGATGTGCCCTTATCAACAACAAAAAATATCTTACCAAGCTATAGTTGATGCTACTGCCGATTCCCTCATGAATCCTTCCATCTCAGAGGATCCAAAGGAATCCTATTTTCTCGCATGGGTAGTGAACTCAACTTATTCATATGATGGATTAGACATGGTTTTACCATTTGATGAAGCCATTTTGGAGGCCATGATAGGATCTGAAAAAATATATGAATATTTACATGACAAGTCCTATTTCCTACCAGAACTGAGCATAATTGAAAGTTTCGAGTTCCATGTGAAACTGAGTGAAGGTATTGATCAACCTATAAATCCTTTTCCTAAGGAAGGAGTGTTCGTTGAAGGTAACATGGCCAAAATTTACACAACCATACCCATCAACATCTACACCAAACTTGAGATCGTGGAAAATGTTTACATCGTAGCAATTTATTCACTTGAAGAAATTGGAACTTATATATCCTTATTCAAGGAATTCCACAATATATTTTCCTGGTCTTACGAGGATATGCTATCCATCAAACCATATATATTGGAACATGAAATAAGATCATACCCTAATTTTAGATCTGTTTGAGAAAATTTACGCCCCATGAACCCTAGGAAAGCGACAACCGTCAAGGCTGAAGCTAAAAAACTATTGAAATTTGGTTTCATATACCCCATCTCTTTAACGAAATAGGTATCTAATCTAGTCCCGGTGTACAAAAAGAAAGGGACAATATGTGTTTGTATGGATTCCAGAGACCTAAATAAGGCATGTCATAAGGATAACTACCCCACACCTTTCATAAATCAAATAATTGACGCATGTGCAGGTATCAAAGTCTTCTCTTTTATGGATGGCTTCTCGGGATATAAACAAATTCAAATTAAACCCAATGACCAACATAATACTTCCTTCATTTTCCCCTGGGGTAATTTCATGTATAAAAAGATGTCGATTGGCTTGAATAATGTCAGGGATACCTTCCAACGGGATATGAATTTCACTTTTCATGACATAAAGCATATTGTCGAACCTTACTTGGATGACCTTCCATCTCATTCCAGAAAAAGGAAAGATCATCCAGAGCATATGCGTTTGGTGTTTGAAAGATGCCGACACTATAAGATTCTCTTAAACCCCCATAAGAGTGTATTTTATGTCAAGTCGGGATGACTGTTAGGTTTAATTTTTTCCAATAAAGGTATTAGGGTCGATCCTTTAAAAGTTGAGGCAATTATCAATATGCCTCCCCCTTGAACTATTCAACAGCTTCAAAGTATACATGGGAAGTCTATCTTTCTTAAACGTTTCATAGTGAATTATGCCAAGATAACAAAGGGTTTCATGTGCATGCTTAAGAAAGACACCCCTTTTATATGGGATGAATCTGCTCAACATTATTTCGAGGAATTGAATAAACCATTATTAGCAGGCCCATTGTTGCGTCCACCAAATTACACCAAGGATTTTATATTGTATCTAGAAGCATCAGAATCTACGGTTGGTGTAGTGTTGGTTTAGGAAGATGAAAATCTCCAGGGTCACGTCATATATTATCTCAGTTGGTATTTGGTTGTACCCGAACTAATATATTCACATGTCGAGAAGTTGGCCTTGGTGGCAGTGTATGTTGTTCAAAGGTTACATCACTACGTATTACTTAGGACAACTACTGTGGTGGCGGACTTAAATCCATTTCAATATGTTATATACCGATGGATCATTGGAGGAAAATTTAATAAATGTATTGTCATACTCCAAGAGTTTGAATTAGATTTTTAGTTCGTTAAATCGAAAAAATGCTTAGTATTCATGGAACTTATCTTCGAGTACCCAAGTGATGAAAGTATAATGACAGAAGATGAATCATTTCTTGATGAACACATATTCTTAATTTCAACTCATGATCCTTGGTACAGATATATTTTGATATATCTGCATACTTTGAAATGTCCAATAACCTTCTCACGGGAAGAGTGATGAAAGTTATGACTAAATGCAAAAAAAGTAACTCGTTATCATGTATACCTTGTATAGAAGATGGGTAGATTCTATTCTACGTCGTTGACTCACCCATGAGGAGGTGGAGTTTGTCCTAAATTATTCTCATAGCAGAGCATGTGGGGGTGATTTATCTAGGTTAGCAATGACCCATAAAATTTTACGTGCCAATTATTTCTATCCCACCATATTTAAAAATTGGGTGGAATATTTTAAACGTTTTCATCCTTATCATCTTTACACCAGAAATATGCGGTCACATCCCGCTCCTTTATATCCCATCATCACGACAGGGTTTGTTACCGGTTGAAATGGCAGTCTAGCCGCCAGTAAGCATATGCAAAACACATGACCACTATCACCTTAGTCACTTGCCTTTAACTTCTTTAGAAGCTAGAGACTCCTAGGGGAGAGCCCTATGTGACTCTGCAAAAGACACTAAACACGAAGATATCTCTCTTGACTATGTTATTGATCAGTGCCTAATGGATTCTAATTTAAGAGTGAATAATGTGCCAAGGATATAATTAAGTATTGTTACTCTAACTATGATCATGCAACTAAAAAATAAATAACCAAACATCATCGAATAATAACTAAAGTATGCAAATAATAATTAAATAATTAATCAACTAGAATATGCAAATAGAAAAATAATTAATTCACCTATACTCATAACAAATAATAATTAACAACTAAATATCAAATATTATATATAAAAATAAAAAAAAAATCTAGTAATAAACCAAATATCATATATCGATTTAAAAAGTAAAGTTTTGAATAATTACTGAACTAAACTAACAATCTATGAGTTATTACATTACTAAAGTACTATTAATAAAACATTGAAAATTAATAAAAATTAATACTATTAACAAAACAATTGCAAATTAATAAACATTCAAGATTATTACGTAAAGTATTGATATGAAGAAAAGGGAAACCCTAATGCAGTCAAGGAGAAATGGAGGAGTGTGTGATGGACGACGCTTGGGATGGAAGAAGGCTACGGATGGGGAAGAAGGCATCCAGTGGGGAGAAGGAGCAGCAGTTGCAGGAAACGACATGGGAGAGGATAGAGTTCAGTTGGGGCTGCGAGGGGAGCAAGCTCTTGGGGAGAAGGAGTGAGCCCTAAGGTGGACAAATGACATACACGAGCTGGTGGAGGTGCGAGAAGAGCAGGGATGGAGAAAAGGTTGGAATAGGGGTTGCTATATGCATGGAGGGAGGATGGAAAGGGGAGTTTGCGACGATGGAGAATAGTGGAGGGTGAAATAACCAGGAGGAATGATGGTTTGTGGAGAGCGACAGTGGAAGGCCACGAAGGAGAACAGTGGGATGAAGAAGATCGTGGATGAGCAGAGGTTAGGAAGGAGAAGGAAGAGGATAGATTCCATTGCGAAATGGGGATCATGTCTTGGCAAGGTAGTGCTATAGGCCGCAAGTGGAGAGAAAGATCAACAACAAGATGCATGGGAGTTCAGCCTGTGGGGAGGAGATAGAGTGAAGATGGAAGCTGTAGTTTAGGGATGTGTAGAGAGGTAGCTAGGGGCTAGGGTATAAGGCTGAGGGGAGGATATGGTGATGAGAAGGCTACTGAGGTGCATGTGAGGAGGAGAGGAAAAAGGTATAGGAGTATGGAGAGCGCGGGGTTGAAGGAATAGTAGAAGAGCTAGGAAAAATGGAAACTACTAGTGGGAGTGGCGATTTCGCTAGTTTAATGTAGCAGTGAGGGATACCAGGTGTGTAGGAGTATAATTAATTAACCCTAACCTGACAGCTAATCTATTCAAAACTAACTCTAATACTATTCTAAGAACTAACCTTACACTAAGCTAAAGCAAACCTGACTAACACAAACTAATTAAAAGCTAATCTACAACTAACCCTAGACTACATTAGTGAGAGAGAAAGATGTGAAAACCTAGGAAAATCCTAGCATAATCCCTACCTAGTGTAGGGTTTCTAAGGAGGATTGCTACCTTCTCAGGAAGGATCTTATGTTAAACAACTAGCCTAGGAAGACTAAGGAAAAACTCTAGGGTACTCTCACAAGGATACATGTTGTCATTTTCTAAGGTGACAAGGGGAAGGTGAAGGCCCATCCTAGGGCAAAGTGAAACTCTAAGGCTACCACCAAGACTCAAACATGCACATCACCAACATCAAACAAAAAAGAAAGAAGCTTGACCTCCTTGTGATTATGTTTATCCAACAAATCGAAGCATCACCAAAAGGATAGAATTCACTAAAGAATTACTGGAAAAGCAACTTGCATTAGCCAAAAAAATTCCTCACTAGGAGCACATCCATCTAGAGAAAACCCTAAGTAGGGTAAATCAAGTGCATAGTGTATTATCCCATAAGTTTTGATTTAAAGTGAAAGTGAGGAGATCTATTTATATGATCTCATGCTCACTTATCCAGGGGCACATGCCTTAAACAAGTAAAATTCATAATTATTTAATGTCAACTTATAGTTAAAGGAAAATAATAATAAAATATAAACTATGGCAGGCTACTTGGGGGAGTTTGCATCCCTAGGTGCCAAAACATGCTCAAATAAGTAATTCACTCCAAATGAAAGACCATAACAGTCTGGAGGGAGGGAGTTATTCCCCATCTAACCCCTAGAATGTCGTAAAATCCCTCAATATATCCTCAAAGCATGTAAATGACCTGGTATGGAGAATGCCTTTTTCTGAGGAAAGAAGGTTAGGGAGAGCAAGGAACCACTGTCTTAAGGGCTAGGAGGGTGTATGAAGTAGTCATGACTGAAGACGAGTGTGTCTGAAGCAGAGGCCACCAGAGCACACAAGAAAGGAATGGGGCCATGAGACCCAGTAGTCAACCTTTAGGGGCCCCAAACACCAACCCTGAGGTTAAAAACCTATTTAATGGGCATTCAACAACTCCATTAAGCCATAGTACCCTTAAAGGGGGACCAAAGGGTCCTTCCATGACCACCCTCGCTTAGTAACACCCCTCCTGGTCAAAAAATTTGGCCCTCTCTCCCTGGGGTACACTTGAAGGTGTGTTGGGTACAAGTGCAGCGTAACAGGGCCCTTCACCAAGTGGGGCATAGATTTCATGACCTGCTGTTACGGAGAGAAATTCCTATGGCTTGGGGTACCACAACAGACAGCTAGACTCCAGAAATCAATCTTCTCCAATATGCAATAGAAATAAACAA
>LPNX010868388.1:0-64098 GCA_001517045.1 Pseudotsuga menziesii
GTTATTTGACCTAACAAGAAATAGTCGAAGAAAGTTTTTTCCAAAAGAGACATATTGAGAATTATTACAGCTTTTGTATCTACCCTTCTAGAAGAAAAGAAGCCAAAAGTGAAGTAGAAACATAGTCACAAACAATGGCTACTACATATTCGAAAATGAAGGCACAGCTATAAAGAACAGTGGATGAGTTAGAACAATACACGGCGATTAATAAAATTCTACAAGCTGAGGTTGAGATGAAAAAGTGGTTGAAAGAGTGGAAAGATGATGAGAATAACCGCTTATGGAATCAGAATCGATAGCTAGAATGAACCGTAAGAGATAACAAGAAAATGTTATCTGATCAGGATAAAGAAATATCATGTTTAAAAATTCATAATCAAAACGTAGAAGACCAGATCAGAAAGTCAAAAAATGACAACAAATCACCATATGGATGCGATAATGAATTAAAAGAAGAAATAAAACATATAAACAAACTCATCATGGAAAAAGATGTTGAATTGGCGCAAGTCCGTACGAGGTTAGAAAATCAAGAAGCAGAGTTACATCATCATAAACAGGAAAATGAAAAACTCCAGCAGCAGTATGACGACAGTAAGAAGACACATAAGTTACAATTGACAAAAGTCAACAAGGTTTTATCAAGCCATTCTGAAGAAATTTTTAGATTAAGTAATCATAACAAGACACTAGTCACAAAAATTAAGAAGTTGAAAAGTAGTCGGAAGATAGAACAATCTACGGAAGACATTGAAGGAAAATTTCTAGACAAACATGAAGAAAATCGTTGTATCAGAAGGCATAATGAAGATCTTAAGGAACAACTTAAGAATTCTGAAGATGACAGAAAATCACATGTAGAAGTGATTAAGAAGTTTCAAAATGATAACATGCAGTTAGAAAATAAGTTGGAAAATATACAGAACGAAACCTTAAAACCTCAAGAGACGAAAACAAAATTTTCTGGTTAGATCAATGCTAAAAAAATGACACTCGTAAAAGAAAATGACATTGTGAAAATTCCATATCGACACCCCAACCATAAAAACAGATATTCTAAAAAGTGGGAAATGTCGAAAGATAGCGGTACCAATGTGATCAAATCTCCTAACGATAGATCATTATGGAATGCCAACAGTCCACAAAAAATCAATTTGGGATGGATTGATTCATCTACATATCGGAAGTTGTGCTCAACTCTTGGTAGTTCGTATCGACATGTTTCGTCAGCTGTGACACCACAAAAAATGATGCAGAAACATTATAAGGCTTTGAGGACAAATCCTTTCTAAGGGAGTGGCAATGTAACAAACTTAAATAATAACAACAAACAATATATATATATATATATATATATATATATATTAATTATTAATATTAATACATATTGATATTCATAATTAATAATTAATAAATAGTTATTAGTAAAATATTCTAAAATGATGCATCCTTTCATGGATGGTATCCAAAGTGCCTTTCTAATTTATATATATATGGCACTCACTTTGTAATATTTCATCATATTTTTATCTATAAATTTATTCATATTTTATTATCTATAGATATGCGGGTTATTTCAGAAATTGCTTAATTGAGAATATCCAACTATGGATGTTACAGACAACCATTCCCCGCCACAAGAAAAGAAGGGGAATGGAAAGACAAAGAAGTACACCGAAAAGTGGTTCGAGTTCCACAAAATCTCCTGGCACAACACTGATGAACGCTGGTCAAAGCAGTCATTGGTGGCCAGGTTCAAATCTCCAGAATCAGATCCCGATTCCGATTTAGAAATCAATTCCACAGCCACAAACCATGGGAAGCAGATCATTGATGCAGACCCCACTATCCCCGTTGATACCACACAGATTCAACTAGAGGATCATGAAGATTCATAGGCAGAGGAGCACCTCTTCCACTTGTAGATGTGGGTAAAGGGAACACCACTACATTTTGGTGTTGATAATATTAGGATTATTAATCCTTGCTTGACCATACTATTGATTATATTATTTAGACTAACTCAGGAACCTTAATTAATTAATTGGGTCCACTAGTACCATTGGGTCCACTAGTACCATTAGGTCCACATGGCCTAATGGGGCCACATGTACCAGTCACTGGACTATGGGGAACACTACTAGAGGTTAGCTGCCACTTACTGCATGTGCATGTATTAGTTTGGGCACCTCCTAGACCAATCCCTACATTTTAGGAGCCACTGGGAGTCTCAACACCAACCTACTTCAGTTAGTTGGAGTTAGTACTAGTTAGTCTCAGGTAGCCCCCAGTTACTTTCGGTTAGTTCACAATCAGATAGCTAGCGCAAGCTTTGCATGGAGAATGCATCGACACATGTGGAGTAGGTGCCTTTGCCCACCTATCACACTCAGTTACACTGAGTTAACTAGTTGTCACTGATTTTTTGAGTTGTTGGACATCTGAGAGTTTATTTGTTGGACTCTCACATTGATTGAGACACCATGAGTTAGATGGTCAGTTAGCTACAGTCAGATATAGTGGATAGATTCAAATTGCATGTCATGCATTTGAATTATTTTCCTATGTAAACTATTGTAACACTGAATTTTATTATTGTGAATGATACTGTAAATTCCTGACCAATACTTGTCCATTTCCTGTGTGGTTTGTTTTGTTCAGTTTGTGTCTTCATTCTCCATTTACTGCAAACGTTATTAGAACTATCCGCTTGAAGATCTAAATGGAATTCAAATTATAATAGATAATGGCAGCCAAAAGAACCTGATCTCAATAGAAGTCATCAAGATATTGGAGCTTCCGACAACACGACACCCGCAACCCTACAACATGAGTTGGCTAAGCTAAGGATGAGGTATCTGCATTACTCAACAATTCCTCCTACCATATGGCATCAATCCTTTCAAAGACGAGGTACTGTGTAATGTGGCCCCACTTGAAGTTTGTGATGTTCTTTTAGGACAACCATAAATGTGGAAGAGTCATGTTGTATATGAGTCGCAACCTCACAGTGTCGTTGTCACTTTGGGAGGAAAAATATATTGGATACTAGACACAATTGCACCTTCCATAGTATCACAGGGTAGGAAGATAAGCTCCCACACCAGAAAATTATCCCTCTTCAAAATTGCGTCTGGAGGAGACCATTATATCACAAAGACGTCCAAACCCTCTGCACAGGGTGTCTCTGCTCATCATACACAAGAAGAAAACAAAGCCATTGTTTCCTCATCTATCCAAGTACCTATACGATGCAAGACCACACATTCAAGGTGCTTGTCCAAACAAAAATCATCCATACAATGATTACAACCCTCTCGGGATGTTAAAGAAAGGCACCATCTTCAATTAAGCAAATGTCACACCAAAGATCAACTCAACACACTGTTCGAGATATGATAAAAGATTTGATGCAATGGAGACCATTGCTTCCTAAGGGGGGAATATTGATCCAGATGGATATCGATGGCCACCCACCTATTCCACTGGCTCAAAACAATTGTCCATTGTGGTAGTTTCCTAGTTATTTTTCTACGGTTTTTTGGGTCCCAAACTTTTGGGGCCATTTTGAGGCCCAAATGTTTGCCCTCGACATGCATTTGTCCCAATTCAAAAGATGTAAATATCATATAGACCTTTCCAAAGTTATATCGAGCACCCAAATCGAAGATCGTATGCAAAAGTTATGACCCTAGGAAGTTGACTGTTCAACTTACCACCTTAGGGCCACAAACTTTATGACGGTTCATCTTCTAGGGTTATGTTTTGGACTTTTGGGGTTCTTTCCCTCATTCTTATTATAAATAGGTCCCTTTGGCCTCATTTTGTATTCATCTTGGCACATATGAGCGTAGCAGCCCATATCTCTTCTCAGATATAGCTATTGGATTATCCCATAATACTGAGAGGGGGGGGGGGGGGAATCAGTATTGTCTTTTTCTAAATAAAAATAAAAAATGAATCAAACAGGTTAAGACACAAATTTTATCATGGAAAATTCAAAGAGTGAACCACCAATTCAAACTCATTAAAAAGATGAATCTACAAAATTGCTTTATTTGCTGCTATAGAAGGGATGCAACAACACCCTTAGTTTCTTCCTACTTCAATAGACAAGGATGCTAAAACACCCTGGGTTTCTTCCTGCTACAATAGAAAAGGATGTGCCAACACCCTGGGTTTCTTCCTGCTACAACAGATAAGGATGCTACAACACCCTTTGCAGACTTATAACCTTCCCTAGCGCCACCCTGCCACCCTGGACTGATTTTCATCAGTTTACTATTCACTTCTTGGACTCTGTCATTCACAATCACATAGACAATTTCTTTCCTTCAATTATTATGTCAATAAATACCTTCACACTCCTTATGGACACATCTCTTCACCATTGCGCCATTTCATTGCTTGTGCCTCTTCATGGATCTTCTATTCGTGACCTTCCGCATTCTCCATCTCCGCAACCATCCTGAGCCGTTGATTTTATAGGGCTTCTTCCTAACCATAGATCTAAGATAGGATGCGGTATGCGGATTTCCTAACTATGACATTTCTCAAAATGTATTTCCGCGCTTATATTTCTCCCTCAACCATTCCGCACCATTGATCTCCTTCAAGCTCTTCGTGACCGTTTATCTCCTAGACTATGGGTTGCGGAACTGTGACATTTCCCAAAGTATTTTCATGATTCTCCGCCTTCCTCTTTCCGCCTCCCTCTTTCCACCTTCCATCTTCTGCTAGCAAATTTCAGCTTGTGGAAACCCATATTATTCTAGACTTTGATTTCTCATCTTCCACATTCCGCATTCCGCTTTTCTCCTTCCAATTTTCTCTTTTTCTTTCAAACCGTCGATCTTATGCGGATGTTTTTTGGACCATCGATCTTCCAAATTTTGGGCAGCAAAATTGTGACATCTCCCAAAGTATTTTCAGGATTCTCCTCCTTCTGATTTTTGCCTTCCTCTTTCCACTAGTGGACTTCGGGTTGTAGAAACCCATATTATTTTACACTTCGATTTCTCATCTTATGCATTTCTCCTTCCGCTTTTCTTTTGAATCGTTTATTCTTTTGTGGGTTCACTCCTAAATGTCAATCTAAAATCTAATGTGGATTGCGGACCTTCACTTTTCTTTGTGCGAAAATCATTCCCCACCGTAGATTTCCTTGCGGATTCAATCCTATTCGTTGATCTATTATAAAATGCGGATTTGTGGTTCTTTCCTTTTCTTTGTGGGGAAATCATTCCCCATCGTAGATTTCCTTGCGGATTCAATCCTAACCATCGATATTCCAAACCTGATGCCAGGTAAGAGTCACATGTCAAATACTTGATCCAGTCAGTAAGAAAAAATTCCCTGAGCTGTCATCCACATTGTTCAACGGATCTCAAACACTTATATTATATTTTGAAATACACACATACACATAGAGAGATTCAAATCAATACTTCGGGTGATCGAAACGAAGGTATAACTACTTAAAAATCCTTGCAAAGTAAACTCCATTCTTCATTCAATTTAAATAGAGGTATGAGTTGCTCACACACAATCTCTGCACTCTCCACTCCACACTCTCTCTTCACTCATACACTCATACACTCAATGTTTTCCTTTGTCATTGTTGAACCTATCCTACTACCATATCTACTGGTTATTCCTTTGTCATTCATGAACAACTTTGACATAGATGACAACCATATTCTCAACAATCTCCCCCTTTAGCATTGATGGAAACATCTAAACATTCTCCCCCTTTGACAACAATGACAAAGGATAACCTGTTATGCTATTGAGGATTTCCTGTCTTTGTTTTATTTGAAAACTCTTCGTGTCATCATATCCCCCCCCGAGATTGCGCTTCCTCATCTATAATTTTTGTAAGGGAATTACTCCAATCTTATGTCTAAGATGCTCAAAGGCTTCCTTAGCTAGTGGCTTGGTGAAAATGTTAGCAACCTGTTCTTGTATGTCCACATACTCCAGTTTGACAACCTTTTGGGACACTTGTTCTCTTAGGAAATTATATTTTATTGGTATGTGATTTGTCCTGAAGTGCATGACAGGATTTTTTGACATATTTATGGCACTAGTATTATCACAATTTATTATTATTGTGTGATCATACTTCATAAGTAAGTCTTCTAGTCTTTGCTTCATCCAAATGACTTGGGTGCAACATGACGCAACAACAATATATTTGGCCTTTGCTGTGGAGAATGAAATGGAAGATTGTTTTTTACTTAACCATGAAATCAAATAATTTCCTAAGAAGAATGATGCTCCACTAGTATTTTTCTATCATCAACACTTCTTTCCCAATCTGCATCAGTAAATGCTTTTAAAATAAAGCCTTGAATTGTTGGGTACCATAACCCATACTCCATAGTACCTTTCAAATATTTGAAAATTATTTTTACTGTTGTTAAATGCATTTCGTTGGGGCTTGACTGAAACCTAGCAACCAAACCTACAACTTGCATCATATCTGGTCTTGTAGCTGTCACATACAACAAGATACCTATCATGGATCTGTACATGATATGATCTACTTCCAGAGACTTATCATCCTTACTTAATTTACAACCTGTGATCATAGGAGTACTAACAGGTTTGGAATCTTCCATATTAAATCTTTTAAGCATGTATTTGATGTACTTAGTTTGAGAGATCAAGATTCCTTTGTCTGTTTGGTAAACTTGTAACCCCAAAAAGAATGTTAGTTCACCCAACATTGACATTTCGAATTCCTTCTTCATTTTAGAAGCAAAGTTTACACTTAGTATTTGTAAATTGCTTCCAAATATGATGTCATCTACATAAACAACAAAAATGATCATATTTTCATCTTCGATTTTTAAGTAGATATTACTTTCAGTGGCCGCTCTCTTAAAACATTGTTGTTTTAAATAACTGTCCAGACTTGAAAACCAGGCCCTTGGAGCTTGTTTGAGACCATAGAGTTCCGTTTTTTTTTCTTTTTTTTTTTAGTTTGCAAACATAGTCTATGTTTTCTGATAATAAAAAACCTTCAGGTTATTCAATATAAACCTCTTCTTCTATTTTTGCATTAAAAAATGCAAACTTGACATCCATTTGATACACTTTAATTTTTTTATGGCTTGCTAGTGCTAGAAACATTATGATTGCTTCAATTCTTGCCACATGAGCATAAGTTTATTCAAAATCAATCCCTTCTACATGAGCATACCCTTTAGATACTAATCTTGCCTTGTTCCTTATCACTTGACCATTTGATTGAATTTGTTCATTAAAACCCATTTGGTTCCTATAACATTCTTATCATTAGGTCTTGGGACAAGTTCCTAGGTATCGTTTTTCTCAATCTGATGTAATTATTCATTCATGGCTTTGACCCATTCATTACTTTTTCTGGCTTCTGTAAAATCCTTCGGTTCCACTATTGAGAGTAGGGCTTGTTCATTAAATGTTAGTTGTATCCTTGTACTAACTCCAACATCTTTATCACCTAAGATCTGTGTCTCTGGGTGATTCCTTTGTATCCTTCTAGATAGAGTTTTTGTATCAGATATTGAGGAGTCTTCTTCACTTTCCTGTGTATCTTCTTTTTCTGTTCCTTCTTCTTCATCATGATTACTTTCATCGTCTTGCAAGTCTTCCTTTTTTTCATCATTTGTATTTTCAATACTGTCATGACTTCTTACTCTTCTTGGTTTTATATCATCTATTCTCACATCTACACTTTCTACAATCTTGTGTAACCTTTTATTGTAACATCTATATGCCTTTTTGGTGGATGAATATCCTAGAAATATTCCTTCATCAGTCCTAGAGTCAAACTTGCCAAGGTCATCCTCATTCCTTTTAATATAACAATTACTGCCAAATACTTTGAAATATTTGACTGAGGCTGGTCTTCCATACCATAGTTCATAAGGGGTCTTATCCATATTCACTCTAAGTTTTCCTCTATTAATTATAAAGACAATTGTGCATACAACTTCTCTCCAATATGCATCTGACAACTTTGCTTCATTAAGCATTGTTCTAGCAGCTTCTTGGATTGTTCTATTTTTCCTTTCAACAACACCGTTCTACTGAGGAGTCTTTGTAGCTGAAAATTGTCTCCTAATTCCACGTGTCTCACAAAATTCATTGAACTCATTTGAAGTAAACTCTCCCTTATTGTCGGTTCTAAGACATTTGATTTTCATATATGTCTCATTTTAAA
This sequence comes from Pseudotsuga menziesii, assembly GCA_001517045.1. Classification (NCBI taxonomy): domain Eukaryota; kingdom Viridiplantae; phylum Streptophyta; class Pinopsida; order Pinales; family Pinaceae; genus Pseudotsuga; species Pseudotsuga menziesii. The sequence goes on from LPNX010868388.1 coordinate 8,213, forward strand.
CCATCTCCTTGAAGATTTTGAATTTCTCAAAAGCTTTTGATTTTTCCTTGACAAAATGTCACCCAAGTCATCCTTGTGTAATCATCAATGAGCAACATGAAATAATATTCTCCTTGCAAGATTTTAGTTCTTGTTCGTCCACAGAGATCCGTGTGCACTATTTCCAAAGGGTGTGAAGTCATATGTTCTTTTTTTTAAAAACTGGCTCTAGTTTGCTTCCCATGTTTACAATGTTTACAAACCGAGTGTAGAGGTTTTACAATTTTAGGCAAGTCTCTTATAGTTTCCTTCTTACTTATTTTGACAAGATTGTCAAAATTTAAGTGTCCCAACCTTCTGTGCCATAACCAACTTTCATCAACCATACTTAAGTAACATTGATTTTCATTTTCTAGGATGTATACATTGTTTGAATTTCTTATAGCAATGCCAACAACCCTTCTTGAGTACTGTTTCCTGATTTCACATTTCTCTGAATAAAAAATACAGATGTGTCCTTGATCACATGTTTGACTTACACTGAGGAGATTAGGTTTGAGTTTTTCTACTAGTAATGCATTTTCTTCTTTGATGTTGTTATTGACAACAACTGTTCCTTTGCCAATTATCTTGGAAGACAAATTGTCTCCAAAAGTGAATTTACCCTTATTATCTTTTGTGTTATGAATTTGTTTGGGTCACCAGTCATATGTTTTGAGCACCCACTGTCCAATTGCCATAGGTTTTTGTTTTTTGTTGCACATAGAGAAATCATGGAACTTTAATTTTCTTCCTTTTCCCTCCAATACTTCTTTTGCTTTGTGTCTTGAGACATAATTGCAACAATATTCCTTGTAGGATTCATCAGTTTACAATCTCTTGCCATATGTTCATGGTTATTACAGTTGTAACACTCTATGTCATATTTTTGAACAAGTGTAGAAAGGTTATGATTTGCTTTTGGTTGATTACTTGATGACTTATTCTTGTATTTAGGAACCTTCCCATAAGCTCTACAATTTAAGGCTTTATGAACAAAGTTATTACAAGAGTAACAGTGACCTAAAAATATCTATAGATATCTATTTGGTGTCTTTAGCACCATATTATTTCTGTTTTTATCTTGAGAGTTTAGGGCAACTTTCTTGCTCTCTTCCTTTTTAATTGGACTCTTTAGTGCTTCAGCATAGATTTTCTTGTTTCCTCCTTGATTAGTGAAATATGAACATTCTGGTTTCTTTTCTTTGTTAAAACCCAAGCCAGATTTATCACTTGATGCTCTTTGGCTATTCGGGATGCCATCCAGAATCCTTGAGATGTTCTCAAACTTTGATTTGATAGATCCTTCATCAAGATTTTTCTTGAATTGTATGATATCTTCTTCAATTCTCTCAGATTCTTGTATTCTTATTTTGAGCTGCAGGTTTAGGTCCTCCTCAATCCTTTTGGCATCTAGAAGTTGAGCTTCCAACTCACTAATGATATGAATTTACTGTTTGTTCTTTTTTTTCTTATGCATTTCTCAAGTTCTTCAAGAGCGCTAACAAGTTCATCTCTTAAGTCTACTTCTCCTTCTAAATCTGAGTCACTATTTGAAGCTTGAGTATCTAGACCCATGAATAGAATTTCAGTTTCTTCATCTTCCCTATCTTCCATGGTGTAAACAATTTTCTTTTTCTCATAGGACTTCTTCTTGTTTCCCGTTTTACCCTTTTTGAACTTTGAAGTTTCTCTCTCATCACTATCATCTTGTTTAGGGTAAGTACATTTTGAAGCAAAATGTCCAATTCTTCCATAGTTAAAACATTTCAGAGGTAATTTTCCTTTATATTTTCCAGCACCTTTCTCAATTTTTCTAATAAAAAGAGCTTCCTCATCATATAGGTTTTTTTATTGGTTTTTGGATGAGGCTTTAAATGCTGCTTCTTTTCTTGATGATTAATTTAGTCCCGTTCTCATCTGATATGTGGTGAGGATTCCATGTAGTTCATTTAATATCACAAGGTCAATATCATCTCGTTCTTATAGGGTGGAAACTTTTGAGTCATACTTCATTGGTAATGATCTTAGTACCTTGCTAACCACTTCTCTTTCTTTTAATTTTCATCTAAGACCTCTAATAGCATTGGAAATCTCATCTACTCTTAGAAGTTATTCCCCAATATTTTATTATTCTTTCATTTTAAGGCTCTCAAACATCCCTTTGTATGTTTGAAGCTTGGATTCTTTGACTTTAGATGCCCCTTCATAGATAATATTTAACTTATCCCAATATTGTTTGGAAGTATTGCATCACATAACCTTTGGAAATACATATTTTTTCAATCCACTCAGTATTGCATTTAGGGCTTTGGCATTACCTTCATATTGGGATAGTTCCACACTGTATGTAGGTGCTTGGTCTTCTATTTTATACTCCTTTTCAGTTGCTTCCCAAACCTTCCATCCAAGGGACATCAGATGGCACTTCATTCTCACACTCCAGTATGCATAATTTTCACCTGTGAATAATGGAAGTTTGTTAGTGGCTTAACCTTCTTGTTGATCTGTGTCATTTCAATAGTGCCAAACCCTCTATTGCTGCTGCACACGCCGAACTAGCCCGTGCTGTGCCAGGGAGCGTGCTGATCCCCTACTCGCGGGCCTCCTCGCCGGTCAGTGGTCCTGCAAATGGAACCACCTGACCCTTCTGTTGAGGACCGGTTCCAGAATATTGTGGCCTCCTTGCCTCCGATCCAGGCTGCTGCGGCCCCCTCTTCTCGTTTTGTGAAAAGAATAGATATCCTGGAAGTGAAGCTTAGTTCCGCGGCTTCGAAAAGAAAAGCTGTAACCCTATCGGAGAAGGGGCTCATCGGACTTTTCATAGGGTTATGCCCCTCTCCGCGATCAGTGGAAATCTGGTTAAACAAAAACTGGCGAACCCTAATCCAAGGGGAATTTCAACAGATCTTCTGCGGCAAAGGGTACTTTTCCTTCATCTTTGAAAGAAAAGAGGACCGAGACCTGATCTTCAGGAATGGGCCTTATTTTATGGGTCCTCGAGGTATGTATCTGAACAAATGGGATTTGTCTTTTAATCCGGAAAAAGATATTCCAAAGGCTGTTCCAGTTTGGGTTAAACTTCCTCACCTTCCTCTCCATTGCTGGAATGATGAGGATTTTCGGACAATAGGGAATACCCTAGGGAAATATGTTGATAAATCTGAGCCAAAATCCCCAATGTTCTCCTGTGCCCGCATCTGTGTCGAAGTTGACCTAGAAAAAGGTTTGTCGGAATCCATTAATTTATCCATTGATGGTTGGACTCATCTTCAGACAGTAGATTACGAGCAAATCCATTTTAAATGTAAATACTGTCATGAATATGGGCACTTTGCCAAGTCTTGCCCGAAGAAGCCAGAGAAACCCACTTCTGATAACCCTGTCAACGAAGGATGGAACGTAGCCTCAGGGACAAAAACTGTCAAGACAGTAAAACAACAGGCCAATGCGGTAAAGAACACCACTGGAAACAGATTCGAGGTTTTGGATGAGGAATCACAAGAAGAAGAACAACAGGAAACTATTCCGGAAATGGAGAAACCGAAGGATCCTAAACCACTGGAACCAGCTGTGCAGCATCAAGAAAAGGAAGGACAGAATGAGGAAACAGCGCACTCCCCGGTAAGAAAGGATCTAGTAACAGTTTCTGAAGGCTCCATCACAAGGTCGAGGGCCAAAGTTAGCTCGGAAGAACTAACAGACACTTCGACAGAAGAGCAAGAACCTCTATCCAGAAAATGAAGGAAAACCAACAAAATCATCAGGGAACAAGAGGCAGCTAGGGAAAAGGCAGCAGGGAAGCAGTCTAATCTAGACTTTTTAGTCAAAAATGTACCAGGAAACAAATATCTTCTAAGTGCTGAGGAAGAAAAAAGGGAGAAAGAAAAGGCCTCCAAGCACCATAGGAAATAATGAAAGTAGTCTCCTGGAATTGCAGAGGTTTGGGAGGTATCCAGAAGCTAAAAGTTATTAAAAGATTTAAAAAAATGGAATCTGCCTCTATTATCCTCATCCAAGAGACAAAAAAATCAGCTGAAGATAGCTTGGAAACAATCAGAAGCATATGGACAAAAGGAACTGGTATAGCCACCAATGCCCATGGTGCTTCAGGTGGTCTATTAAGCTGGTGGAACTCTTAACAATATGAAATGATTGAGGCCATAGAAGATAGGAATTGGATTCTAATAAAACTTGAAGACAAAGACAGCAAGAAAAATTTCTGGGTTGGGAATGTGTATGGCTCAACTCTGAACGCATAGAAGGAGAGGTTTTGGAACTCTCTTGAGGAGCAATGCGCAGGTAAATTGCTCATTCCTTGTTATATAGCAGGAGATTTTAATGTAACTATCTCTGCAGATGAGCGAATAGGAGGTACCAAGGTAAGAGACCCGTTTGGGGAGAGGCTGGAAGATCTGATCTCCCATTGGAATCTCACAGACATAAAATCTAAAAATGGTGTCTATACATGGAACAATAAAAGGGTCGGCCCAGGACATATTGCAGCCAGATTGGATCGATTCCTGGTCAGCACTCACCTCATCAGCTCTCAGCCAGATTCAAAAATTTTGTGCGCTGCAGTCTCTGATCATAAACCGATATGCCTCTTCTTTCCCCCAAAGGAGAATCTAGGTCCTCTTCCCTTCAAATTCAATTGGATTTGGCTGGAATCTGAAGGGGTTAGAGACATTATAATTAAAGCCTGGCGATGTTTTATTTCAGGATCCCCTGCTTTCTCTTGGGAGCAAAAGATGAAACGGGTCAAGGAAGCTCTTAAATCGTGAGTAAAGAATAATTTCCAAGAGCCAACCCATCAGAAGGACAAAATTCTAAGAGAAATGGAGGCTCTCCAAGCCGAAATGGAAACAAATTTGGTCATGCATCATCATTTCTTTAAGGAGGTGGAGTTGGAAACGACCCTGTAGAGAATTTTAAGGCAGGAAGCTGAAGCTTGGAGGCTGCGATCTAGAATACTCTAGTTACAAGGGGGGGACCAAAACACAGTTTTTTTTCAGAATCAATGTAGAGACAGACAGCGTTGGAACTCCATAAGCGAGCTAAAAACTGAAGACGACATCCTCATACAAGGGCAAGCGGCCATAAAAAATGAGGTAAGGACTTTTTTTTCTCATTTGTACAATAACGAGGAGCAAATCTCCCATCTCCTTATGGAGGAAATGATCTCTGATATCCCTTCCCTCATCAGTCCTAAAGCAAGAATTCGTCTTGAAGCCCCCATTACGGAATCTGAGGTCCAATCTGCTATCTGGAGCCTGCACCCGGACAAGGCCCCTGGTTCGGACGGCTTCCCTATCCACTTCTACAGACTCTTTTGGTCCCTGATTAAGAAAGATCTGATGCGTCTCATCTCCTGGATGGAAAAAGGAAACATGCGAGATGCAACCAACTCCACCTTCTTGGCCCTCATTCCGAAAGAACGTAATCCCTCCTCCATTAAAAAATTTATACCCATCTCCCTATGTAATGCGTCCTACAAAATTTTCTCCAAAGTGCTTTCCTTAAGGCTCAAACAAATCATTCCCTCTCTTATCTCTCCAAACCAAGGTGGATTCATATCCGGAAGGCAAATTAGTGACAATATCCTTTTGGTCCAGGAGGCTATCCATTCCAGTTCCAAAAGGGGTGATCCTACAATGGCCATAAAATTAGACCTGGCCAACGCTTTTGATAGGCTGAGGCATGAATTTATCTTTCTGGTGCTTGGCAAGTTTGGGTTTCCTCTGGTTTTCATAAATTAGGTCAAGGCTTGTATTACTTCTCCATGGATAGCCCCTCTTGTAAATGGGAGACCTACTGAGTTTTTTAAAGCATCCCGGGGGGTAAGGCAAGGGTGCTCGCTCTCACCCTTCCTCTAAATCTTGGTTGCTGACTCCCTTAGCAGAAAAATGAACAAACTCCAAACTGAAGGATCCCTTCTCGATCTCTCCTTTAGACGTGGAGTTCCCCCAATCAATCATGCCTTATTTGCAGATGATACTATCATTTTGGGAATCACTTCCCCCCAAATAGCCAGGAACCTCCTCAAACCCCTTGAACTCTTTCTTCAAGCCTCAGGAAGTGCTGTTAATCTGAATAAATGCCAAATCTATGGGTGGAACTGCCCAACCCCAATCCTCAGTCACATTTCCCAAATTTTGCAAATAAAAGCAAACTCCACCTGGACCCACTTCATATATCTTGGTATCCCCATCGTCAAAAAAACCTTTGCTTCCTCAATGTGGAACCCAATCATCCAAAGAATCAAAGACAAAATTCAATCAATGGGCTCTAAATGGCTGAATCTTGCAGGAAAGACAGTTCTAATTCGCTCTATTCTCTCTTCATATCCCATCTATACAAGCTCCATGGTGCTAGCTCCAAGAAATGTCATGAATAGTATATCCAAGGAAATCAAAAAATTTCTTTGGCAGGGTGGAAAAGTTCAGACTAAAAAATTTCACCTTGTAAAATGGGATACGGTCAAGCAATCTAAAAAACACGGTGGCATTGGCATCCGGGATCCAGAACAAATGGGCAAAGCCATGGGAGCTAGATTAGTCTGGAGGCTGATCACTGGTAGAAAGGAATGGTGGAAGGAGGTCATCAGGAAGAAATACATCAGGAGGCCCAGGACTCAAATGCTGGACAACACATGGGATGGCCAGGGAACCAATTTATGGCAGTTGTGCAAAGCTTCTCTCAGTCTAATCATTGAAGATATATATTGGATCCCCGAGAATGGGAAAAGAATTAACATATGGAAGAGCAAGATCCTTGGGCATCCTCCTCGTTCCTTGCTTCCGGGACAAAATCTTCTAGCTGAATGGGCAAATGAGCAGGGGATCACCACTCTTTTTAATCTTTCTCAATGGGACACAAAAGGGATATGGATAGGTTGGAAGGAGCTATCCTCCCCAAATCATTTATCTATTGTAGCAGATACTCTCTTCTCTTCCCTACATGGGCTATCTCCTTCGAATGTTTCAGCAAAGGATCGTATCGGCTGGGGGAAAACTGGGAAGTATAATGTCAAAGAAGGATATCAGAAGATATCCATGGAACTGCTTGGAGCTAATAAATTGTGGAATTTTTTTTGGCAAACTGATTGCATTCCAAAACTAAACAACTTTATATGGATCCTCCTTCATAACAAGCTCCTCACTGCCGATAATTTAAAGAAAAGAGGCATCAGCGGCCCCTCGCGATGCACTCTGTGTAATAATGATGAAGAGACCATCAGTCATCTTTTCCTTCAATGCAATTTTTCTCACCTGGTTTGGAGGTCGGTCCTCCCCACGGGAATGGTCCTCAATTTTCCTAATACAATAGCTCAGCTTTTTGCAGATTGGAGTAAGCACTTCCCTGGCTCTTTGAACAAGAAACCAATCCTGAATCGTCTTTGGGCTTGTATTCCAAAGAATCTATGCTGGCAACTCTGGCTCGCCAGAAACAAGGCTATCTTCAAAGATCAAAAAGCAGTCCCAACCAGAGTAGCTGCAAAAACTATCGGAATGACAGTTGAAAAATTCGCCTCCAGCAATATCACCTTTCCAGAAATGGAGGCCATCCCAGACCCTTATTCCATGTGGTGCAAGAACTTTCTAAAGGAAAGGAGCCCTCTTAAGTCCAAAATAACCTCTATCGGATCTGTTCCTTCTAGGAAACCCCTTCCATGGGAGATTCATCTTTCTAGCAAGGAATTCAGCAACTTGCTAAGGGAGAAGAACTCATTTGCCTTCTTCTTTGATGGCGCCTCGAAAGGCAATCCAGGGGTGGCAGGAGCGGGGGGGATCCTTTTGGATCCCGGAGGTCAAATAGAACAAACCTTTGCTTGGGGATTAGGGACCAGAACAAACAATGAAGTGGAGTGGTTAGCTCTCCTCCAAGGTCTACAGATCCTACAGGAGAGACAATATCAAAAGGTTATGATATTTGGAGATTCTAAGCACGTCATATCTAAATTGATAAATGGTTATCCTAAGGGAGCGGTCAAATGTCATCGCTTATGCAAGAAAGTCAAGCTTCTTATGCACAGCTCCTACGAACTATTTCATATCCTCAGATCCAACAATTCGGCAGCAGATAGCTTGGCCGACCTGGGGGCCTCTCTCCATCAAGGCCACCTCAAGAAGAATGGGAACCCCCCCTTATTCAAACATGTTCCATAATGAATAGCAAAGTTATCATATGTTTTTATCTCTCGCAATCAAATGGAAAGCTCCATAGGAAAGATCAAAGAAAAGGGAATAGTGTCATGCTCAAATTATGCTTGGGGCTGCGTCTTATGCCTCCCTTTGGGTTATTCCCCCTTCTCCTAGCCTTGCTCGTCCTCCCCTTTCCCATCCCATTTCTAGCCATCTCATCGCCCTTTAATTCTTTCCCCTCCTCTCCTTTCGAAGTTCACCGTCCATTCTTTGCTGGCCTCCACTTCCATTTAAGGCTCAGTACTTCCCCTCTCTGCTCCTACGACGCGTGGTCCTCCTACTGTCAACACTTCCCCTCAGAGGCAGCTGAAATAAATATCATTCAATACCGGGATTTCTCCATTTTTCCCTCACACGATCGCGATCCTGTCTTGGATATCAACATGGCCTTTGTTGGTAGTAAGCCGATTTCACTTTCCCCCTCCTCTATCGGCTCTGGTCTCCTTGATGCTCTGCAATATTTGTTGCTTACTGTTTTAGGAATAGGAGAGGGAAGCCTGCAAGGTCTCCCGTGGCAGGTGCTCCCCCTCACCCATTCAGTGGTAAAGGAGAGATTGGCCCTTGATGCCTTCTTTCCTTACTCGTGTAATTCTCTCATCCTTTTGCAGACCGCCTCTTCTGGCAAAGGATTTCCATTAGGCAATTGTGAAAGCAGCTCAGTTTTAGGGTGCAAGTGCACAGGGTGGAAGGCCGGCGATGTTGGCACCTTGACCTGTGGAAGAAGTGAAGATCTACCGCTGCAGAAGGAGCTCCTGGTGCTCAGAATTTACTGTAATAACATATTCGCTATTGATAATTTGGTTCAGACTCAGCTCGCTGGTAATTTGGTTCATTCTGTTTAGCTTCAGTTTACTCGACTCAATCTGTTGACAGAAGTCGATAAAATGGCTCAGGTAGGGGATAATGGTGGGATGGTGGATATTAAGAAGAATTTGAGACGTTTGTATGAACTTCTCTCTATCAGTGTTATGGACAATCGAGAGATGGCCCGGGATATAAAGAAAATGGAAGATACAGTTAGCTACACCTCGTACCAAATCAACAACCACGACGCTCACATAGATGACAATGAGAGCAACCTCCGTGAATTACTGGGGAAGGTGGATAAGATTCAGGAGGATCTTCAGTGTCTTGTTTCTCTTAACCAGGTTAGTAGAGTGAATGGTGTTAGCAATGAAGCTGTGCAGCCTATGGAAGAAGAATCTGTCGCTCAGCCTGGAGGCAAATCATAGTATTTTTTATGTTCAGTCCTGAATGAATGTTCTTTTGCAAGTTTTTGTGTAAACAGTTTGTAAGGGTTTATACAACCCGAGGCTCTAAATGTCTTCAACAGTCTTATAGGGAAGTGTTTTGGGATCCATAGTGGACTGTCACCTGGTGCTACTCTCCTGTTTTGCTCAGTTTCTCAGGATCTTTTTGCATGTAATGAATGGCTGTGCACAACCACCTTTTATATAATCCCCCTTTTTAGTTTCTGTAAAAAAAAAAAAAAACCTTCTTGTTGATCCATAGTGTTTAAAAAAAAAATATGATCTTCCTTCCAGTGGTTAAACCATGGTGAAGGAATCCGCTCTAATACCATTTGTTGGATTATCCCACAATACTGAGAGGGCGGGGGTGAATCAATATTGTATTTTTCTAAATAAAAACAAAAAATGAATAAAACAAGTTAAGACACAAATTTTATCGTGAAAACTTCAAAGAGAAAACCACCAATTCAAACTCATTAAAAATATGAATCTACAAAATTGCTTTATCTGCTGCTATAGAAAGGATGCAAAAACACCCTGAGTTTCTGCCTACTTAAACAGATAAGGATTCTACAACACCCTTTGCACTGTGCAGACTTATAGCCTGCCCTAGCACCACCTTTCCACCTTGGAATGATTTTTATCAGTCTGCTATTCACTTCTTGGACTTTCTCATTCACAACCAAAGAGACAAGTTCTTTCCTTCAATTATTCTGTCAATAAATACATTCACGCTTCCTATGGATGCATCTCTTCACCATTGCACCATTTCATTGATCACGCCTCTTCATGAATATTCCAGTCATGACCTTCTGCATTCTCCATTTCTGCAACCATCCTGAGTCATTTTTTTTATATTAATATTCTTCCTGACCGTATATATAAGATAGGATGCGGTATGTGGATTGCCTAACTATGACATTTCTCAAAATGTATTTCTGCACTTATCTTTCTGCCTCAATCGTTTTTCACCATTGATGTCCTTCAAGCTCTTCGTGACCGTTGATCTCCCATATTGCGGGTTGTGGAACTGTGACATTTTCGAAAGTTTTTCCACGATTATCTACCTTCCTCTTTCCGCCTCCCTCTTTCCTCCTTTCGCATTCTGTTGGAGGATTCCGGTTTATGGAAACCCATATTATTCTAGACTTTGATTTCTCATATTCTGTATTCCGCCTTCCTCTTTTCTCTTTTTCTTCCGCACCATCGATCTTATGCAAATGTTTTCTGAACCTTCGATCTTCTAGATTTTGGGTAGAGGAACTATGACATTTCCCAAAGTATTTTTGCAATTCTTTGCCTTCCTCTTTTTTCCTTCTGCTTTCTTCCTTCCTCTTTCCACCTTCCGCATTCCACTGGTGGAATTCAGGTTGCAGAAACCCATATTATTTTATACTTTAGTTTCTCGTCTTCCACTTTTCTTCTGAACTGTTGATTCTTTTGTGAGTTCACTCCTGACCATCGATCTACGATATAATGTGGATTGCGGACCTTCACTTTTCTTTGTGCAGAAATCATTCCCTACCGTATATTTCCTTGTAGATTCAATCATATTCATTGATCTATGATCAAATGCGGATTTTTGGTTCTTCCCTTTTCTTTGTACGGAAATCATTCCCCACCATATATTTCCTTGCAGCTTCAATCCTAACCGTCGATCTTCCAAACTTGATGCTAGGTAGGATTCACAGTTCCAATACCCGATCCAATCAGCAAGCAAATAGTCGTTGAGTTGTTGTCTACATTGTTCGATGGATCTCAAACACTTATATCAGATTTCGAAATACTCACATACACATAGAGAGATTCAAATCAATACTTCTGGTGATCGAAATGAAGGTATAAATACTTAAAAATACTTGCAAAGTAAACTCTGTTCTTCATTCAATTTAACTAGAGGTACAGGTTGTTCACACACAGTATCTGTACTCTCCACTCCACACTCTCTCTTCACTCATGCACTCATACGCTCAACCTTTTTCCTTTTTCATTGCTGAACTCATCCTGCTACCATATCTACTGGTTATTCCTTTTTCATTCATGAACACCTTTGACATCAATGTCAACTATATTCTCAACAATAGCTACCACCATTCTAGTTGTTGTATTTACAGTCTATTCTATTTCCGCCATTTAATAGAATATGTGTTACTGTATCTCTGTTATTTTTGAAAAATGTCTGTGTTTATGCTTTTGTATCTTTTATTTCATTTCATTCACACATAAATCCAGATCATTCAAGGCATTTATGTGTCCTAAAACAACAACACTAAGATTCACATTAGTATAAAAACCAATTGATGACTTACTTAGACTCACCTAAGTTTGGGAAGGAAGTTTATCCTTGGGCTCTTTAGGATCTTGTGATTGGCTTACTTGCGGGATAACCTTCTTCTTATTTTGATAAGTCACACCTTTGAACATGTTCTCATACATGTTCTTAATCTATTCTTTGGAGGGAATTTATCCCAATATATTTGTATATTTATCAGTTTCAATGGATTTCTTTTTACTTCTGGCATATCGTCGTTAGATAAATTGAGTTATTGCCTATTTTTAAATAAATTATTACATAACTTGTGAGCATATTTTTATAATGTAACATTGTTCTTGTTTCATTCTATATAGTATCCACATGTTTTTTCATCATGAAGGTAATGACAAGCTCTGCAAAAGCAAGGAAAATCAAGCACCATATTTTTCAGCTCCAAAGATGTAGGAGGCCTTGTATTTTGTGGGGGTTGTTTGTTGAAGTTATTTGGAGGAAACTTTGGTTGCTGATTTTTTTACAATTGCATAATTTTACTTTGTAATGATGTATTTTGATGAGTCAAATCCATTTTGAAATTTCTGAATTCCTTGAGCAAGAGATTCATGGGATCTTGCGTACTTTCGGAAATCGATGCAAACTTTGTTTTGGATTCAACCTTAGCTCTTGGATGATGTAACATATCAAGCTTACCTAATTATTTCCAACTATGATCCAAATCTCTTACTATTTGCTTAGAAAGCTATGCATATCATTGTTTATTCATATTGAGGTAGAAACAAAATTCTCCTTGAAAGGAATTCAAATAATACAAAAAATCATCAGCGCGATTGGTTGATGTGTCTATGTAATACCCCACAAAATCTCATCAAAACTATGATCAAATTTGTCAATAGTTTCATTCTCATTCCTCTTTGTGTTAGTAAGAGCATGCATCAATGATAGAGGACACTCCTATTCTGCCCATTTGTTAAAAATGTATCTATCAACCCTTGGACATTAGAGATACTTTTATTAGCCAGTCCAATAAAACATTTCTTAGCTTCATTATGTTGAGATTACAACATCAAGAGTCATTCTCCAGTCTTGTGAGTAATATCAAGACGATAGAGTTGTGATTAATATCAAGTCCCACAAATATCCTCATATGATTGAGGTGGTGATGTTATAAATCTTGTGAGTGATATCAAGTTGAGTCTTGTGAGTAACATCAAGACAATAGACTTGTGAGTAATATCAAGTCCTACAAATATCGTCATATGATTGAGGTGGTGATGTTGTAAATATTGCGAGTAATATCAAGCTGAGCCTTGTGAGTAATATTGAGACAATAGACTTGTGAGTAATAAAAAGTTCTACAAATATCCTCATGTTGTGAGGTAGTGTACATTACTGTGTAAAGTGGATATACTATGTGATGTATGGCTAGTCATGGTCAACATGTGCTACATGTCTCCTTTAAAGTTTAGATACCCCTAGAGTGATTTACTTTAGCATGTGACTATATGACCCTATGTAATATATATGATCATAGGTTCAGAAACAATCTTATGAGTAATGGTATGATTTAGAATTAATGAAAACACATATGGACTATGCAGAGAAAAATAATATGAGCACATAGATGGAGAGAGAATTCAAATTGCCCATGTATTCCACCAAGTGAAACTCAAATTGATAAGACATCAGTGGAGTCTTAGTTATAATAAAAAGAGTTTAGTTAATTAAGGAATCAACTCCTTAATTTATGAAATTGGTTGTTGAATATGAAACTAATGGAGTTACATTCAGTTCTGTTCAGCTGCATTCAGTTATGTTCAATCGCATTCAGTTTTGTTCATTTCTATTCAGTTACATGCAATTCCATTTAGTTCAATTTAGTTCAATCAATTAACAATTCAGTTATAGGCAGTTAAGCTCAGTGATTTAATGGAAGGCACATATATTCATTGTGGGAGTTAAGTATGACGTTCCAACTTAGCACCTAGTATGTAGGGGGACCATGGTTGAAGATGAGACATAGTTCTCAGTGTTAACAAGTTACTGAAGCATGCAAATATTCACTATCTCCTTTGTATGACTGAATTTTTCTTGTTATTAAAGTGTTATGCACTTGTCAATACCAATACAATGCTACATTTGATCTCTCCTCTCTTGTGCTCTCTGTTCAAGAAATTTGCTAATGTGTTGTAATCATTCTCTGTCGACTATGAATCATACTCTAAGATTGTTTGTTGGGTTTTTTATCCTTCAAATCAATAGAGAGTTTTCTCAGGGTATATCCTGTATTCTAGGGTTTGATTTATTTATGTCTTTGGATTATTAATGAGATCTATTTGCACTGTAATTATGGATTAAAGTTTTACAGTTCAAGTTTCTTCATATTTTCTCAAACACTAACATGATATTAGAGCAAGGGCATGAAGGATCTTAGTTTTACCCATGCAAGATAAATACATTTGATCTTGAAGCAATTCCATCAATATCCATCCGACCGGAAGATATTCTCAAAGGAACATCCAACTTCAACACATGAAAGGACGAATTAAATATCTAGTTAATATGCACAATTTCCATTACTTTTCAGGAGAAAAATTTCGTGGAGAAGTTCTAATCAATCCGTGAGGAATCAGACAAAACAGATCAAAACCCACTTACCAAATGGGATTATTTAGCTTAATCTGAAGCATATTTCAAAAATTTGCAATTGTTTGAGATATACAATCATGTATTTGAAGATGAAATTTTTAGAATTCGTGTTATGGCCGTTTTTACAAAATTGGATGAACGAATGATGGATTTATGGATTAGATATTATCCTTATACAATATATATTGTGTGTAATGATATCCTAACTCATCCGAAGAAGAGGATGATGATCGTTGGAATATTTTTTTTCTTGAAGAAGAACATTCACTCCAGGTTGCATGGGATCCAGTTTCTCCATGCAGAGATTCACTACCTCCTGCATGCTCTGAAATTTGCAAAGAGATCAAGATCGAGGGAATCCAATAAAATCTGCAAGGAATCAAAGATCAATATGGATCATGCAAAATAATAAAATACAAGTTCTTGCATTTTTATTATATTCTATTTATATTTATATGTTTTTGAATGTTTTCATTACAAACATGTAGAGATTTGTATTCCTGAGATTAGGAATTGTGAGCATATATGTTGATTGTCTTTCCTTTATTTGCAAAAAAAAATCATAAGATATGAATATAAATCATGCATGATTGTTTCATAAAATATGAACATAGAGTTGCATGATTTTTTATAAGATATGAATATTGGACTGCATGATTGTTCATAAATATATGAATATAGAGTTGCACGATTGATTCATGAGATATGAATGTTATTATTGTTCATAAAGATATGAATATAGAGTTGCATGATTATTCCACTGGGTTGCATGATTATTTGATTATCATATTCTTTTATTAAATCAGATTTTGTTTTATTGCAATCTATATTCATGTACTTGGAATTGTGTTTAGCATATACATTGTTTTTTTGTCTTTATTGACATGTTATCAATCTCATGAGTCCATATTTTGCGAGATGATATAGGAATGATATAAGACTTATGTAGGACTGATATGTACTCATATATGACTGATATAAGTCTGAAAACTTCCTTCATAAGACATGATATTTATGGCTTCATAATTGCTTCATAAACTGTGAACATAAGACTACATGATTGGCCAGACAGAGGGATACATGCCAACCTCATGAGATATGAACATGGGACTGTATAATTTTTTCATAAAATGAATTATTTGGACTGATATAGGGATGCATATTAGTACATAATATTATAATGGGTTATGATAAATCTATTGGTCAATATGTTGATGTATTTGTAACTTCAGAATGTATTCACTTGTATATCTTATATTGTACCCCGATGTTCCTATCGGGAGAATCATTTGTATTTCATTGTACCTCGATGTTCCTACCAGGAGAGTCATTAATATAATAAAGTCATGTAAAGTCAATGAGGTTAACCCTACATTGTAATTCGGGGCAATAGTCCCCACAATTGAGTTAAGGTTAACCCTCCTTGTTGATCGGAGGGTAAATTCCCCACAGTTGTGGGGAACTAGGGTTATTAGACTCTCCTAGAGAAGTTGACCCTGGTAAGTAATTGTTAAGTGAGGCCAAATTGTTGGAGTGGAAATAAATTGAAATAAAGAATATAAATCGAAGTGAGGCTCTCCTCATTTCTACATAACACACACTCACTCAACTGGGGCGCATGAGTGAGAGAGGAGAAGCTCTCTCAAGTGAGAGAGAGAACAACTATTGGAGATCATCTATTCTATCTTTGGGTTTTATTGCTGCCATTGGTGCTCATTATATCTTTGAGGAAGTTGTGGGGTTTTCTCCTTTATGGTTTCCCCGAGGAAAATTCTTTGTGTCTCTTGTCTCTTTTGATTATTGCTGTGCATGTTATTCTCTTAGATAAGATCCTAAGATCATATTGCTTAAATGATAAAAATATAACATGGTATCAGAGCTAACCTGAGAAGAAGATACTGTGCAGCTGTGGAAGCTATAGATTCTTACTTTTTGGGTCTCTCTCTACAATCCATCAGCAAAAGGAGGCTAGGATAACTCTCCATTGAAGGGCGCATCTTTCTGTCGAAGCAGAATTTGATTTCGGGCATTTTCAGTTTTTGTTGCGGGAAATTAGGGATTTTTATAGAAGAGGATTTTTTGAGTGAACCCAGCATAGGATTTCTCTCCTCATCAAAATTGAAGTTTAGAGACCAAGGTCAAGATTTTTGGTTGGTTAAAACTCTAGGAAAGTCAAACCTTAGTTTGATCCCGGGCCTTAAAAACTCTAAAATACTAAAACGAGTATCTTTGGTACATTCACTATATATTGGGATTGAAGAAGTATCAGGGGAAAAAAATTTCACAGGCCAAAGATAAAATCCTGATGTACCCTGTGTAAACATTTCAGCCTCATATTCACTATATTCTGGGAGATATGTTTCCTCCAAATCAGGGTGCTAGCCTCTTCCAGGATTCATCCCTAAATAGGACGATTAGGGAGAATTGCTATATCGCGGGTTACAAAGGTAAAAATGAAAATTTGCAAGATTTTCTAGATAGGGAATGGACTGTAATTTCTGTGGTAAAAGTTTCAGACCCCGATGAAGAAATAGGGACACGTGGAAGTCCATACAAGTTCGCTATGTTGAACAGTCCTGAAATAAGGAACCTTGGGAAAACGCTCATAAGTCCCAATTAGTGAAACCAATTCTGCTCAAACCCATGGTTTTGAAATTAGGATGGATGAGGTTACCTCAGTATGAAACTTCAGACATAGAGGAGTAGTAAGTTTGGAGATACCGCAGAAACAATATCAGGAATTTCTGTAGAAGAAATTAGTAAACTAAGGCTTCCTGTTCCAGGAGTTTCCCTCCACTGTTTTCAGAAAAGGAGTACATTGGACAACTCACCTTGAAGAGGTCCATATTTCTATCCAATCAGATCAGAAATATTCCAAGTTTTAAAAATTAGGGTTTCTCTGACAAACCCTAGATTAGCCAGCTTCAGAACCAGGATGAACACCTCAAATCGTTAAGATCTAGTAGTTTGCTATTTACATTTGAGGTTCTCATTTCAAAATGTATAATCACACTAGCTTAATGAAAATCTTGGTGAAACTGACAACTTCCAAGAATGGAAGTATTGGATCTCACTGGTTCTTGAAGAAAATGAATTGGACACCTACATAAGTAGAGAGGTTCCAGTTCCAGAGGGAGATGAGTGGCTAAAAGCCTAACACAAGAAGAACTTGGTCAAGGCCAAGAAGATCATTGCTGATTCAATCAAGGATCACCTTATACCACAAGTGTCTTCCATAAAGAAACCAAAAGAGATGTTTGATTCCTTGACCAAGCTATTTGAAGGGAAGAACAGAAATCGAAAGATGACTTTGAGAAACCAGTTGAAGAATGTGAAGATCCAGAATATAGAGACCATACAGTCATACTTTACAAGGGTCTCTCAAGTCAAATAAAAACTTGAAGCAATAGAAGAAGTGGAGAATGTAGAAGTTGTGATAACCACCTTGAATGGCTTCCCAGGATCATGGGATTCATTCATTCAAGGAATGTGTTCTAGAAGGAAGTGATTACCTTCAGTAGAATCTGGGAAGAGTATACATAAGAAGAAGCAAAAAGAAGATGGGACCCTCTGAAGATCAATCTCTCACGATTCAAAGAAGATCCCTCAAGCGACGAGGAATATGAAGGACTCAATTATGAAGAACCTCTTATCCATTTGGATAAGAAATGATGATATCATGAATGAAGAAGATGATGAAGCTGAAGAGTCTACTCACGAAACGAATAAAGATAAGTATTCAATTGTCATTTCATGATATTATTTTTTATGCATTTTTTTATATTCAGTTGATGTATTATGCATGATAGAATGTTTGCATTAATAACAGTATACTACTAACATGCATGTGATGGGTAATTAGCTCACGGTGCTATACAACTCTCCATTTCTATTTATCTAGAATGAAACCTCTTTGCTGACATATTGGATTAGTGCACAATCTCAATGTTGTCATGGTAGAGATGGAAGGAATCTAGAAAGTTTTTGTGATATGGATGAATGTTGGATTGGATAAAATAGTTGCATGATTATATCTTTACGCATAGGAATTTGTCATTATGAATATACCTTATGAAATGTTTCTAACCGTACAACTGGTCATCTGACATGTAGGAAAGATCGTGTACAATCGTGCACAAGCAAAGAAGGATGAGACTTGTTTCGAAGAACAAGTGATGACGGTTCAAGAAATAATCCAAGATGAAGAATAATATGATGATACTTTCAAAGAAAGAATAGATCTTAGACACAGTGCAGTTATGTGACACTGTTGAGTGACATCATTGATGCAGAGCCTTTCAGCTATGAAGAAGTAGCCAAGAAGAAAGGGAAGGAGAATACCAGTTCAAGAAGAATGATGTCTAGGATGCAGTATCAAGACCTGAAAGGAAGTCCATAATGTCTTCCATATGGATCTACACATGCAGTAGATGGAAACATCATGGGATACAAGGAAATATTTGTAGCACGAGGCTTCTCACGGAAAGAAGGCATAGACTACGAAGAGACATTTGTAGCCACTAGAAATTAAGACACATGACAGGCAGAATCATGTGTGCAAATGAAAGAAGGCCTTGTACGAGCTCAGATGACACCCATAGGATAACACATGGCATGATGATCTTGAATATAACCTAGAGTGATGAAGTTCTTAACCTTTGCTACAAGGTTGAATACAAAAGCCTATAGAGGATGACAAGCTCACAGATGGGTGCGAGAAGAACTTTTGAAAAGGTTCAAGATAGAGGATCTTGGTATCCAGTGACCCTAGATGGATACATATAATATTAGTAGCAGAGGAAGCTACTTGTCACTCCAGTACATAATGTTTCAATGCATAGAGTATGGAAGACAGAGGGAGAATGGTGCTCCACTTCATAGGGAGTGACTACAGAAGATCCTGAGGTTTGACGTGGTACGACATGATGGATAGCTTATTGATGGTTCTAGGATTTACCAAGAGTAAATCATATTCCAACCTTTGATTCAAGGTTGAAGGAGGAATACCGGTGATGCTCCTGTTATATGTTGATGAATTGTTCCTGACAAGAAAATAGGAACTCATTAAAGTTGCAAGAAGAGGAAGCTTTCTAGGAATGTAGGTGTGGTAGAATGTAGATGAAATCTCCCTGGGTCAAGAGAAGTATGTAGTAGAGATCCTAAATAGGTTCAGGATGATGTACTACAAGGCCATGACCACACCTATGGCATCGAACATGAAGCTATTGAGTGTTGCTTCATCAGAATCGGTTGATGCCATGATGTATCGTCAGATGATTTGTTCCTTGATGTACCTAACGAATACGAGACCATATATTTGCTTTGTTGTGAACACATTGAGACATGCTCACCTGATCATTGCAAAGAATGCAGTGAGGTACCTAAAGGGTACAGTTGATCATGGGCTCAAGTATAAAGTGAATCTGAAGATTAACCTGGAGGGTTATATGGATTCAGATTGGGAAAGTAGTGCCATTGATAGGAAGAGCACTTTAGGGTGTTGCTTCAGTATGAGATCAGAAAGGAGTAGTGAAGCTCTAGTATGTGATCCAAATCGAGATCTATCAAAAGAGGGAGTTCTAGAATATCTGATGAGACAGTTTGTCTGAGCATAAAATCCCGGTGAAGCTCGTAGGTGGCTCAGATGTAAATGGTCCTGTAGGTTGTCCTCGAATTGGTCCTAGAAAATCTCACAGGTTATCCTTAGATGTAATCAGCCCTGATGTGATTCTATGCTAGAAATGGCCAAAGTGAATTTTGAGTACTTTAGGGAGAAGCTTGATGTTCTCCAGATCGATGTTCCTTCCAAGGCAAAGTGATGAGCCTTTTTGACATGGTGATAGGATTGGTTCCTTCCATGGTTAGATGTAAGTGCAAAGCCCTTCTGACATGGTGATATGATTGGTTCCTTCCATGGTCAGATGTAAGTGCAGAGCCATTTTGATATGACTGTGGGATTGGCACCCACATGATCAGATATAAGTGTAGAGCCATTCTGATATGACTGTGGGATTGGCTCCCACATGATTAGATGTAAGTGCGGAGCCATTCTGATGTGACTGTGGGATTGGCTACCACTTGATCAGATGTAAGTATAGAGCCATTCTGATATGACTGTGGGATTGGCTCCCACATGATCAGTTGTAAGAGCTATGCCTTTCCACAGATGATAGTAGGTGTGTCATATCATGCTGATGGTTGTAAGAGCTAGGCCTTTTCACAGATGGTAGTAGGCCTGTCCTACCATACTGGTGATTGTAAGTGTTGGGCCTTTTCATAGATGGTAGTAGGTGTGTCATACCATGCTGGTGATTGTAAGTGCTATTCCATTTCATAGATGACAGTAGGTGTGTCCTATCATGCTGGTGAATATAAGTCCTAGTCCTTTCTAACATGTATGTTAGATGTGTTCCTCGCATGGTTAGATGTAAGTGCAGAGCCTTTCTGACATGTATGCTGGATGTGTTCCTCGCATGGTCAGACGTAAGTGCAAATCCTTTTTGACATGTATGTTGGATGTGTTCCTCACATGGTCAGATGTAAGTGCAGAGCCTTTCTAACATGGTGGAAGGCTAGGACTCCCATGCTCAGATGTGAGTGTTGGGCCTTTCTGACATGGTGGTGGATGTGTTCCTCCCATGGTTAGATGTGAGTGTTGGGCATGCCTTTTTGACATGGTGGTGGATGTGTTCCTCCCATGGTCATATGTAAGTGCTGGGCGGGCCTTTCTGGCTGGGTAAGATATAAGTGTTGAAGCAGATGAAGACCTACATGAAGGTTAGGCCTACAACCAACATGAAAAAGGGCTGGCTCTGTAGAACTTCCTATGACGAGAAGAATGAAGAGATAGAACCATTTGATTGAGATAGTGGAATCAGTGATGATGATGATGATCCAGATTTGATTATGATCCAATGATGATCCAGTTTTGATGATGATTCAGTGATGACCCAGCTTTGATGATGATCTAGACTTGATATAGAGAAGAAGACTTGTGATGATGAATTGTGTCAAGAGAACACCTTCCTTGTTAAGAGGGAGTGTTGATGTATTTGTAAATTTGGAATGTATTCACTTGTATATCTTATATTGTACCTCAATGTTCCTATCAGGAGAATCATTTGTATTTCATTGTACCTCGATGTTCCTATCAGGAGAGTCATTAATATAATAAAGTCATGTAAATTCAAAGGGGTTAACCCTCCGTTGTAAGTCAGGGCAATAGTCCCCACAATTGAGTTAAGGTTAACCCTCCTTGTTGATTGGAGGGTAAATTCCCCACAGTTGTGGGGCACTAGGGTTATTAGACTCTCCTAGAAAAGTCGGCCATGGTAAGTAATTGTTAATTGAGGCCAACTTGTTGGAGTGGAAATAAAGTGAACTAAAGAATATAAATAGAAGTGAGGATCTCCTCATTTCTACATAACACACACTCACTCAACTGGGGCACATGAGTGAGAGAGGAGAAGCTCTCTCAAGTGAGAGAGAGAACAACTATTGGAGATCATCTTTTCTATCTTTGGGTTTTACTGCAACCATTAGTGCTCATTCTATCTCTGAGGAAGTTGTGGGGTTTTCTCCTTTATGGTTTCCCCGAGGAAAATTATTTGTGTCTCTTGTATCTTGTGATTATTTTTGTGCATATTATTCTCTCATATAAGATCCTAAGATCATATTACTTAAATGATAAAAATCTAACACAATATCTATACAAAACTAGGTAAATCTTTATCAGTATATTGATAGTATTTCACGTGAATAAAATTCATGAGTATGAAATGGTTCTAAGTATTAGAATAATTTTTATTGTAGGGAAAATTAATATTCCATTACCTACATGTGAATAAGGACATGAATGTGGATTCAGTCCGATGGCTGATCCTGGAAGAGAACAGTTCGAGAGGTTTGTATTCCTCTTGGGAAGCATACAAAATGTATGGATTAATTCCATTCTGAAAGATGTGACGACTCATGAAGATATTCTATCTTATTTACATTCATGTGACAAATAATAGCTTCAAATATAAATGAGCATAATTCTCGATGATGGAGGACCTAGATTATGATTCTCACATTTACATGGTGAGAGGGAGTTGCTAGTCTCACTAGCTTCTGAAGAACCAGTGTAACTGATTGAAGTACCTCCTGTAAAAGGGAGACCTGAATGATAGCCATAATTTAGAAGGAAGCTCAGAACAATATTCAAGACTCTTGTTATGATTCTTATGATTATAGGTGTGGCAGTCACCATATAAGGAAAATGTGTAGTAGATATCCCGAAGAGTTTCAACATGATGGATTAAAAGTCCATGGACATCTATATGAATAGAAATATGAAGTTTATATCATATTTGGAATTTATCAAAAGTTAGTTTGAGATGAACCTTGTTAGTTACAGGTCAAAGGATCAGTTATGTGCTTTACAGTTTGTACATAACATGTCTTGTAGTACCTACTTGGTACAAGTGTATGTGGACTCAGATATGTCTTGGTTAGTGAAATAAAGTTTAAAAGATATATGAAATCTGACTAGTATAGTGATCGAGGAAATATCACATGTGTTACTCTAGATAGAGCATGTTGAAAAGTAGTAAATATTTATGAGGTTTCTAGTCATTTATATCCGAGACATGATACATATCCACAAATGAGCAGCATTTCCAAAATTCTTACTAAGCCTCTGTCCAAGACAAGCTTGGTATGGTGCATAAATACTCCTCTAGTTAAGAGGGAGTAGTGATGTGTATTCACAGGAATTAGCAGATAAATTCCCCATCAGTTAGTCACGGTACATGAATCAGGAAGCAAAGGGTTGTGATACCTTCTGGAGAGAATCCACATGAGAAAATACATGGTCAAAGTATGAAAGAATATTGATAACCAAGAAGAGTTATAGTATGTACTGTCAAAGAATAGTTAAAACTATTGGAGAGGTAGTTGGGGTGCTACAGTATAAAGAGAAAGATCAGCGAAAAATTTATCAGGCCTTCAATAAAATCGCAACGAATGGAAAGATCATAGTGAACTTCTCCAAATTGCAGAAGATTCAAGAATCCAACAAATATTGAAAAGTGAAATAAAAGATGAGAATTTCTTCCTGCATGATATTACACATTTGATGTATAATGTTGTATATGATGGATTTAAAATCTATGGTTTCTAGTTTAGAGAAAATTTATTCTGGTTCAGATCCAGATGATGCTACTATGTGTAAGTAGCTGGTTGGTATTTGTGCAGACCTGTTGTATTTTATGCTTACTAGTAAGCATATGTTTGAGTACCTTTGAGGTACATTAGAATAGGCTCTTATTACATGGAAGACCTATTATATGATTATGCTATCCAACTTTTTATTATTATCTTGAGATAAGCAATGTAAATTGTAGCCAGTACTACAAAAGATAAGTGTATTGTAGTTAGTACTACAAATTCTAAAATTAAATTGCGGATAGTACTACAAATGCGAAGTGTAATGCGACTAGTACTACAGAAAACAAGATGTATGTTAGACAATACTGTCGAAGAAAAATGTGTTTTGTGGATAGTACTACATGCTGAGGAGTAGTGTAGCTTGGGAAGCTACCTACTAGGGTGAAATACTTGAGCCTACTATTATTAGGTGTTAATAGTCAAGCTTTCCAAAAAAAATATGTATGTTATGATAAAACACATTGAGATGAAGTTTTACTTCATTAAAGTCATGGTCTTGTAAAATGAATTCCAGTACATAACTACTGATGAGCAGATTGCAAATTTGTGACAAGCCTCTATCTGTGACGAATTTCTGACACTTCCTAAATAAGCTTGGTGTGGTAGGAAATTCTTGGTATGGTAGAGAATGTCTCCCTCGCTGAGAGGGAGTGTTGAGATTACAACATCGAGAGTCATTTTGCAGTCTTGTGAGTAATATCAAGAAAATAGACTTATGAGTAATATCAAGATAGTAGACTTGTGAGTAATATCAAGATGAGTCTTGTGATTAATATCAATACAATATACTTGTGAGTAATATCAAGTTCTACAAATATAATCATGTTGTGAGGTGGTGTACTTTACTGTGTAAAGTGGATATACTATGTGATGTATGCCTAGTAATGGTCAACATGTGCTACAAGTCTCCTTTAGGGATTAGCTACCCCTATAGTGATTTACTTTATCATGTGACTATATGGCCCAGGGTAATACATATGATCATAGGTTCGTAAACAATCTTATGAGTATGATATGATATAGAATTAATGAAAACACATATGGACTATGTAGAGAACATTAATATGAGCACAAAGATGGATAGATAATTTGAATTGTCCATGTATGCCACCAAGTGAAACTCAAATTGATAAGACATTAATTGAGTCTTAGTTATGATAAACAAAGTTTAGTTAATTAAGGAATAAACTCCTTCATTTATGCAAGTGGTTGTTGAAGATGACATTTATGGAGTTACATTCAGTTCTGTTCAGTTACATTCAGTGTAGTTCAGCTGCATTCAGTTCTGTTCAATTACATTTAGTTCTGCTTAGTTACATTAAGTTCCATTCAGGTACATGTAGTCCCATTTAGTTCAGTTCAGTTCAATCAGTTAACAACTCAGTTAGAGGTAGTTAAACTCGATGAATTAATGGAGGAGGCATATCTTCATTGTGGGAGTTAAGTATGAAGTGCCAACTTGGCACCTAGTCTATGGGGGGCACATGGTTGAATATTTGACAATGTTCTCAGTGTTAAAAAGTTAATGAAACATGAAAATATTCACTACCTCCTTTGTATGGCTGAATTTGTCTTGTTATTAAAGTGCCATGTAGTTAGCAATGCCAATACAGTGTTCCATTTGACCTCTCCTCTCTTGTGCTCTCTGATCAAGCAATATTCTATTGTGTTGTAATCATTCTCTACCAATTATCAATTATCCGAATCAGTGGAGGGTTTTCCCAAGGTGTATCCTCTGTTCTATGGTTTGATTTAATTATGGCTTTGGATTATTGATGAGATCTATCTGCATTGTAATTGTGGATTAAAGTCTTAACGTTAAAGTTTCTTCATATTTTCTCAAACACTAACACATTCTTCATACTTAATGAAAACCATTTGAACATTACATCAATATCATTAATATATTTATTTTGAAAGAATGATTTAAACTCTTCCTAATGATCCTCAACAAAAATAGAGTCACTCCCAACAAGCGTAGGAAAACTCTTTGTATTTGGCAAAGCATGTGGATAATTTGGTATATTAGTAAAATCAAATGCACCATACAAAGAATTATTACATTAAGCCGTCGAGACTTGTGATATAACACAAATATTAGGGAATAAATTTTGGATATCCAATAGGGATTTGAAGGATAATTGATTACTTACCTCTCATATCTGGAGATGACACTTCTTTCTTTGATAAACAAGTTGAGGATCAATGACATGGATAAGCTTACCTCGTAGATGATTTCTTGTAGAGTAATTATTTTATTTTCTTGAATTTCATCGTCAGAGGAGACTTGCTAGGTTAGGGCTCAAAAAAATCTAAAAAAAGTACAAAACATGAGTATACCTAATTTTCTCAAAAAGTAAAACCTTGCAAAACACTTTTTAGTGGAGTTTCTAGATAATACTTACCAAGTTAGTCCTTAAAAATAATATTATCAAAGTGATAAAAAAACTCAGCTGATATATTTTGGCACTAGAATGCATGAGACTTAAGAACATGTAGAATGGAATTTCATCACTTTTCCTTTGAGTTTCCAAAAATGATTCCAAAAAATGTTATCTCTTGAAATAACACCTCGACCAAGTCCATTGATCATGGTGCAACAAGTGGTAAGAATAGGAGGGGATAGTTCCCAAAGTCACCACAACCTAGATCCTCAACACTTTAGGAACGTTCCTAGGACCAAGGGGTAGAACTTGATGTCGATGATATATATTTGTAGTTGCTTAAAAAAAATGAAAAACCTTTCCCAAGAAACCTCTCAACAAAAAAAATGTTTATGGAGTCAGAAAAATGAAGCATATACAACACTGGGAGAGGGGTAGGAGTTATAATACTTAATTACTGATTCCAAGAAATATAATTTGAATGTACTAATATTGTTATAATATTGTAACATTTAATAATGATAAAAAAACTTGACAAAGACCAATAAAAACAATACCAACTCAGCGCATGAGATATACCTTGAGGTATGGAGGTTAGAGGGATATGCAATAGGATGAAGTAGGATCCTTAAATCATATATGAAAATGTGATATGAGATCTGGCATATGCCTTATAAATATCCTCAATATATGGTGGTCCCTCTTTTCACCAATCCCTAGCGAGTGCAAGTCACTAATATTCTCACAAATCCATTACAGGAACAAAACACCCTTAAGGATTCACCATTAATTCAACCAAGGCACACTTTTCTATTTAAACAAATATTCCAAATTGAAAATATTTTTTTAGATATGAATTCTTGTAATATTTAGGGTTTTTCCCATATTATAATTTTATTTTTTATTTTTGTAATAAAGCATATAAGATAATTTTGATAAAAAAATATGAAGAGAGGGGGTTGTGACCTTAGTCTTCAACCCCAGGGAAATTAGAAATTGAGGTCAACATCCTTACTCAATTTGGCTATTCAAGATTTACCAACTAGGGAAAAGGATAATAACCCAATACCGGGTTGAAGTAGTTAAACCCTAATTAGGGAAAACAATGAATACCAAGGTTCCAATGTGGAGAAATCCTTCAAGAGGAAAGTCTCCTCAAACAAAGTTGACAAGATGCCAATAAAAACTTAATTTTACTTGCTCAAGGTGCAAAAGAAATGTCAAACAAGAAAATGGAGAAATCTTACCAACATCAACCAAGAAAGAAAGCAAGAGATAATTCTTAAGTCCTTTCTTATCCATGATTTATTACAACTATTCATAAGGTCAACCTTGTAAGATATAAAAAACCCTAGAAAATCCAACCTCAACCTTGATCACACATAAAACATTTTGATGAGAGAGGTGCACACCACTTATAAGCTCCAATATACCAATAGGAAAATAAAAAAGTACATAATTAGAACCCTTATCTTTTTTAAAATGAATTTTAGGAGCCTTTATTTATATGAGGCTTCCTAGTCTTATATAACTTTAGAGTCTACATTACTAAAAAGTAAAAATGACTTAATTTTAGGGTTTTTCACCCAAAAGTCAGAGACTAAACCACAAAAGACTTAAAATAGTGATACAATAGTGAAACGATATTCATGTTAATGAAGTGATTAGTTCGAGGAGGAAACCATAACCCAAATAACCCCAATGATTTAGTAGAATCATCAATGTATCCACTTGAGCAAGGTAAGTATTTCTTGAAGAAGATGATGTCATCATGTATTGTGTACTTGTAGAGCAAGAGGAGGGGTAATACATGGCAAGAGAAGGTCCAAGTGGGAATAAATTAGGTGTGTTAATATGGGTAGGAAAAAATTTATACACACAATCACATTTTACATATCATTATCATGAGTGTGGCTAGGATCCCCTAAGCCATGTGTCCTGGTGGGTCCATCCCAAGAAGTGAACACATGGTACTAATTCCCAACTTTATGGGGGGATTCTTCCCATAAAGGGGGAATCAATAGAGCCACTAAGCCAATTCTCCTTAGAATGAAAACCAAGAGGACTTTCCTAGCTAGGCCAACACTTTTACAAAAACAATCCCAGACTTGACTTTTCACAATGGAAAAAGATCTCCTCACATTGGTTTATCCTGATAAGCATGTTGCAGATGATCTGGGGTGTAACAAGATGTTTTATTGTTTTTATACTGTTGTATTTACTGTGAAAATTTGGATGTGTAATGATGTTTAATTCGTTGTCAGAAGATAATAGGATGTCTTATCTAGAAAAGGAAGGCATAATTCTCTTTATCTTATGTAGAAGGAGTTATCCCACATGCATCATGGAGTAAAATTCTCCTATTACCATTCCTTATATAAGGATGTGGAAATTCATTTATCCCTCATGTAATATGGGATGTAATTCTTCCATACCTCTTGCTATATAATAGACGCGAAGGAGTCCCTTTGGGTAACGATGCTGATGAAATATTGTGAACACATTGTAAAGCTGTGATAAGTATATGTGGGTGGATATCAAGTGCAAGAGTTGAAATTTTTGAAGAATAAAAAATATCATACCTTTCTATGGATGTTTCCTTATTCGAGGTTTTTCCATGTATATCTAGTGTACTACCTCTTTTTCTCTTTTACCTCTCTTACTATTTGATTTTTTGGTGCTTGCATGGATAGGAGAGTAGAGTAGTTGATATTCCTAATGATTTACATGTTAGTAAATTTATTGTTGTATGCTTATGCATATTTCTCAATATTTTAACATGGTATAAGAGTTGGTTATTAATCTCTACCATATTCATTAATTTTTTTAATTTTGTTTACAAGCATCAAGTTATTCAATATTTCTGCGGGCCCTCCTTCTCTATTATATTTTCCATTAGATTTGGAAAGCCATTGAGGTCTTTTCTTTAGATATGGGAATTTCTTCACATGTTTGAGATATTTGTTTCAAAACCCTAACCTCACCATTTATTTTTCTGAAGGATTTCAAGTTATCCTTGGTTTCTTCTATACATTTTAGTTGAAATCCATTGTATACTAACTAGCTTTCTATCAAGGATATCTCTCTCTTGCAACATATCTAGTTGTTTGTTTATTTTCGGTTATGTTTTTCTTAGGTTTTCATCCAAATGAAGTTTGCATTATTAAAATTATAGTTTCAGATAGTTTCAAAGACACATGCTCTTTTCCTTCATCGGGGGTGCATACACATGCACTTTCCCTTCATAGGAGACGTGTACACATGTTCCGTAACCTCCAGGAAAGTGCACGGGCCTAGTTTTGTAGCGAAAACTTCGTTGAAAGATGATTTTTGTTGTTGTTTTTGCTGAGGGTTCATAGTTTTGTTTGTAAGGTGTTGTATGGTATCGTCATTGGTGAGAAATTTGAATTTTATTCACTGTTTTCTTATAGTCATTAGTTTTTTTTTTTGCAATAGGGTATAGTTTATTGTTTATTATGATGAGTTCAGAGGTAGCTTCTATTCCTTGGTTATTTGGTACTAACTATCTTTCTTGGAAGATAAATATGATTGATGTTCCCAGGAGTAAGAATATTTGACGCTTAGTTAAAGGTGATCAAATGAAACCAACTAATGCTAGAGACTTAGCTATATGGGAAGATCAATTTGATCAAGCAAGATGATTAATTTGTCAAACTGATTCATATAGTTTATAGGTACATATTGAGGTCAAGCAAGATGATTATTTGGTCAAATTGATTCATATAGTTTACAGGTGCATATTGCGTCCAAGCAATATGATTAATTGGTCAAACTGATTCAGATAGTTTACAGGTACATATTGAGGCTGAAGGTAACCAAGTTGAGCTATGGAACAATTTATCTTCTTTATTTTATAAATATGATGATGTTTCTGCTTATTATTTTGAAATACGTTCATGAGATAGATCCTAAATTTTTTGATAGAATTGAGTAATTTATTGCTGAACTTAAAACCTATAATGAAAAAATAAATAACTGTGGTAAAGATTACATGAAAACTAATATTTCCCTTGTTATTCTTGTAGGGAAAACTATTACCTTATGCCTTTGATTTTTTCATCCAAACTAGGAATAATGCCATTGAAATGTCTAATGGGTCCATGTGAACCTCCTTTGAAGATTTTTGTAAAGGTTTTTTTATATGTGAGCAAGATATATTGATTGATTTAGGTTAATTAACTAATGGTAAATATCTAATGACACATAGTAAAAATAATCCTAATAAATGTTTTAATAAAAATACTAAACTGCATACTAAAGGATCAACCCATCACTCTTCTAATGATGCCTCTAATGATGCACATAAAAATAAGTGTTTAATCTGTGTATGTATGGTGGAAAAACCAACCACTCGTAGAATATTTTCTTTAAACAGTAACGTGAACTTTCTAAAGCCAAGAATAAATACTCCAAGGAACAACATGCAACTCTTTGTTCCTATTATGTTCACCCAGCTAAATCCTCGTCTTATGTGGCATGGATTACAGATTATGGTGCTTCTAATCATATGGCTAGTAATGCTTCTTTATTTTCATTTTATGACAATAATAAGCACACAACAAAAAAAGTTTCAATTAGTGATGGTAAACAACTTTCATTAGTAGGTTATGGTGATGTTAAAGTTCCTAATGGTACATTGGAAGGTGTTTTTCATGTTCATGGCATGCCCCTCAATTTAATTTATATTTATAGTTCTTTTCAAAAAGGTTATAAGTTTGAATCATGGATAGATAAATATGTTTTTAAATATATCCAACATAACTTAAAAGTTGTTTCTTCCAATCCTATTGATCATGTTGTTGTTTTATATAAATTTATTGGTTTTAATTCAATTAAAAATTAACCATTTTATTCCTATGTTACTCATGTTGATGAACAAAGTGAAATATGGCATGCAATATTAGGTCACTTGAGTTATGGTAAAATGAAAATGTTTTCTAAAATGGTACTTGCCTTACCTATAATTTATTCCACTAAAGGTGTTTGTGAAAGTTGTGTTCTTGGTAAACATCATAAGGAAATTTTTGACAAGGGTAAAGCTTGGTGTGTTCATAGTGACATATGTGGTCATGTTGAAACTCCTTTGTCTCATGTTGTCTATTTCATTAATTTTATTGATGATTATAGTAGAAATACTTGGGTTTATTTTTTGAAACATAAAAGTGAAGACTTTGTTACATTTCAAGAATCTAAAGCCTTGGTTGAAAATGAATCTGGTAAAGTATTTAGACATTGAGAATTGATAATGGTGGGGGGGGGGGGGGGAGTTCACTAATAAATTATTTAATGCATTCTTATCTAAACATGGAACTCAACATCAAAATACTATTCCTTATATACGGCCTCAACCAAATGGGGTTGCTGAAAGGAAAAATAGAACTTTGGTTGAAATGGCTAGATTTATGCTTTATTCTAAAGGATTACATTAAAGATATTGGGGTGAAGCTATTTTTTGTGCGAATCACATTTTGAAAAAAGTCCCTATGAGAGGAATTTTGTAGGTTACTCTCAAATAAAAAATGGAGTGGAAGGAAAACCGATATTAATAACTTTAAGATATTTGGTAGTGAATGTTGGGCCTATATTATTGATGAAAAATGAAAAAAGTTAGATCCCAAATATCACAAATGTATATTCATATGTTATAGTGAGGATTCTAAATATTACAAGTTATTTGATCCATCTACCCAAGGTGTCATCATTAGATGAGATGTTCAATTCAATGAAGTCTCTCCTCCTCCCGAGTCTGTCTAACCTCATGTCACCATGAATGTGCCTTCATATTTTGTTGCTCCTATCTTTGTTACCCCTTCCTCTAGTTATGTGCTTGATCTAGTTCCTCTTTCGCCTACTTATTAAACCGATCCACCTAACCTTTTCAAATACACTATAGTGGTTCCCATTGCTACTCCTCTTCGAGTTTGGGCCTAGAAAGAACTTGAATCCGTAGGTTCTGAGGTTGGCATCCCATCTGACACTCGATGAATTAAATATGACTTTTATATCATGAAAAAAGTTTTGGCAACAGATGATCCCTCCACATATGCTCAAGATAAAGACAAACTTGAATGGGAAAATGCAATGAATGCAGAGTATGACTCATTAATGAAGAACGGGACTTACTCTTGTTCCCCTTTCTCCTAGAAATAATTTAGTTGGTTGTAAATGGTTTTATAAAACAAAGTTTACTATAGAAGGAAATATAAATAAATATAAGGCTCCTATTTCAACAGGAAGGTATAGACTATACTAAAACCTTTGCTCCTGGTTATAAAATAAATAATATAAGAACCATAATTTCTCTTACTATATCTTTTCAATGGGAAATTCACCAAATAGATGGCAAGAGTGCTTTTTTAAATGGTGATCTTTGTGAAGAAATTTATATGCAACAATCACCTGGTTTTATCATTTTTGAAACTTCAAGTTTGGTATGCAAATTGAACAAGTCTTTATATGGTTTTAAACATGCACCTAGGGATTGGTATGGAAAAATTGATACTTATTTCTTGAAGAATGGT
This sequence comes from Pseudotsuga menziesii, assembly GCA_001517045.1. Lineage (NCBI taxonomy): Eukaryota > Viridiplantae > Streptophyta > Pinopsida > Pinales > Pinaceae > Pseudotsuga > Pseudotsuga menziesii. The sequence continues at coordinate 40,739 of LPNX010868388.1, forward strand.
TTCAAGTGGTGTAGATATGATCCAAATATGCAGGTTAAGTACTTTGAGGATGATGTACTCATTGTGGTTATTTATGTGGATGATCTAATCCTCTATGGAAGATAGCTTTCATTAATACATGAATTAAAGAATGATCTTAAGAATCAATTTGACATGACAAATTTAGGAATATTGCATTATTTTTTGGGTCTTCAAATTTGGTACATGAATGATGGTATATTCGTCTCTTACACTAAGTATATTCCTCTTTTAGAATAAATATTCTTCATATTTATGAACACGGTTTCATATGAGTGATTGGAATCCTTCACCAACACCATTTTAGTTAAGAGTATATTTAATTGTTGATTGTGATACTCTTCTTGTTGATGCTACTCTTTATTGTCAACTTGTGGGGATTTAGATATATTCGAAACATAGAAGGACTGATCTCTCTTTTATTGTAAGTATGGTATCCAGGTTAATGAAAAAGAATCAACACACTCATTGGAAAGAAACCAAGATAAGTCTTAGATATTTATGGGGACATTACATTATGGTGTTTTTTATTCTAGTAGCGCTAAAATTTCACTTCTTGGTTATACCTATTTTATTTGGGCAGGGTACACTTTAGATAGAAGGTTTGCTACAGGGTACATCTTTCATCTTGGTTCAGGTCCGATTTCATGGTCCAGTAAGAAGTTGAAAACACTTTATCTTTCTTGTTGTGAAGAAAAGTACATGGAAACAAAGGAAGTATCTAAAGAAGCAGTGTGGATTCGACATGTTATTATAGAGCTTGGACTGGTTCAAAAGTATCATACTGATTTAGGATGTGACAATCATGTTGCAATTCAACATACATCTGATCTAGTGCATCACTCTAAGGCCAAACACAGCGGCTTTGATACTCATTACATTCGAGAGCTTGTTGTGGATGGTGTTATTTGTTTGGAGTATTGTCCCACAGAAGAGCAAGCAGTAGGTATCTTCACCAAATACATGACATAAGAAAAGCTTGTGCATCTTAGACATTTGTTGGGAGTGTGAGAAGTTGTCATCAAGGGGGAATGTTAATGTAATACCATCTTACTCCATGTGTATTATTTCTCCGTAGTCATCATTAAGGGTGCGTTTTGGAAGGTGTAAAGTTAATTTTGGATGTGTAATGATGTCTAGTGTGATCTCATACGATATCATGATGTCTTATCTAGCAAATGAAGGAATAATTCTCTCTATATTATGTAGAAGGAGTTATACCACATGTATCATAGAGTAAAATTATCCTATTAGCATTCATTATATAAGGAGGTGGTAAATCATTTATCCCACATGTATTGTGGGATGCAATGCATACCTCTAGCTATATAATAAAGGTGAAGGAGACGCTTTGGGTAGTGATGTTGATGAAATATTGTGAACATATTGTAAAGTTGTGATAAACATATTTGGGTGGGGATCAAATTTAAGAGTGGATATTTATGAAGAATAAATAAGGTCATACCTTCTCATGGATGTTTCCCCATTTGGGGTTTTACCACATATATTTGGTGTATTATCTTTTTTTCTCTTATCCCTCTCTTACTATTTGATTATTGGTGCTTGTATGGATATGAGAGTATACTAGCCGATTCCTACTATTGATTTAAATGTTAATAAATGTATTTTTGTATGCTTATGCATATTTCTCAATATTCTCACATTGATAAGTTTACCTATAAGGGTTGAAAACTTAGGTTTGGTTTGCTGTCTTTTTTCCTTAAATTTTCATGAAGGTTGGGGTGGTTAGAAGTGAATTATTGTGATTATTCTACTATTGTTTCATTTTCATTTATAAATGTAATGGACATTCCATAATTACAACCACTAGATGGGTAGTTATGAATTCCATATTACAAAATTTTTCCTCACATAGGCCATTATTCAAATTTAGAACTAATTTAATCCTACTATAAGTGCTAGAACTTATGGAATGCATATGCAAGTGCATAAATATAAATCAAAATGGAATTAACAACTATATTTATACACAAAATTTAGAAACAATAATACTTGTAACATATATAATTATCCATATTCATAGACAACACAAAAACTTATCTTCTAATTGAATATTATCCAATCAAATGGTCATGTAAGAGAAATTTTCCATCCAACCGTAGGTATCAACTATAGATTCCACCCAAAGTCACCCTATGAGGCCGCTAAGGTGAAGAAAAAACCACAAGATTATCTCTCTCTCTTATCCTAACACATTTTCTCTCATGCTTATACAATCTACTCGCTACATAGTGTTAGAATAATCAAACCCATAGTTACACATAGGAGACATTAATTTGTTAATTTTGTCCTATTCCTAGACTCCTTACTATGCTAGTTGGCATCCACTTGCACCTAGAAGTAAAAAAATGCTAAAAATGGATTAAGGAGCACTTTAGAAACATCCAATAATCAATTCTGACAACTCTGCACTAATTCCAGAATAGAAAAAAAGCAGTTCTGCTTTTTCTGAAAGCTGCCTTTATTTTAGCAGTTTTAAGGCAAAAGGGAAAAGCTAGTCTTGGAGTAACTATCTTGTTTTTTTCCCAACTCATCCTCCTTTATTTTATCTATCCAAAAGAATGGATATGATATATTTCCATCAGTTATCATCTGGTACATCTCACTTAGCCAATTCGTGAGCATATTGATAGATTAGGAAAGTGATTTATGCACTCATGGGATTTTTTGACTAGTTTAGTAAGCCTACTTTTTGTCCAATTCGAATAGCATCCTTATGATTTTGAATCTATGATATAATTATATATTTGGAAAAACTATTAATTTATGAGTTTGGCTGATGTACACTTATTTTATAGAGGTTTGTGTTATGCTCCATATTCAGTCTCCTTTTTGTATAATTTTGCATGCTTGACTAGTAATTTTGTGAGTGTAATTGATCTACAACTTGGGATTAATTTACACATGGTATCAGAACCTTGATAGATTGATTTCTCTCCTTCCAAATTTCTATTGCAGGTTCGACATCACTGAATCAGAGCACATTCTGTTGTTTGAAGGTTACAGTTTTTATGATATGCACCAAACTCAAAGGATAATCTTGACTCCATTCAACTTTTTCGAATGGAAGGATGATATGGAGATTTTTTTGAGGAGTAAAGGAATCTATAGGGTTACCATGGAAAGTGAGGTTGAGCCCAATTTAACTTTAGAAAAAATTAAATGGCACAACAGGAGGGATGAGGCCTATGGTATTTTGTGCTTGAACATTTTAAGAGACCTCCTCTTCCATCTTGATGGATTGGCATCAACAAATGCGGTTTGTAAGAAGCTTGACACTCTATTTGGAAATATAGATGAAATTATGGGACATCAAGTTGAGAATGAGTTGATATCATTGAGTCCCAGTAGCTTTGAATCCTAGTAACTCTACTTTTCCAAGTTTAAGGCCCTTGTTCTGTAGTTAAAACAATGTGGAATCGATAAGAAGGATGAGAAACTAGTATTGACCATACTTTCAAATCTTGGTACTAACTACTCTGTGTTTGTTTCGACCTTCCATGCCACCAAATTGATAGCATGATCCTGAAATATTGCTAAGATTGTCGAGTTCATGGAATCCCTCACCCAGGAGCAAGATAAATTGGCAATGATGGGCACCGCCAAACCTTCCAAAGACCAAGCTTTGGTTGCTAGAGATTCAAGGATGGATTCCAAAGGAAAGAATAAAGCCAAGAATCCACCTGAACAAAAGAGAGACAAGTCAAAGTCTCCAGAGGATCCCTCAGGCTCTAAGAAGAACTTCTAGAAGAAGAAGAACAAAGGCGCAATTAGCAAGTGCGCATACTACAGTAAGGGCTACAATCCTGAGAGCTCTTGTATGAAGAAGAAAATTGACACATTGACTCAAATCCTGGAGAAGAACAACAACTCCCTTCTTGAATGCACAAAGAAGAGGGAAGGATGATCAAATTCAGATGACAAGGAGATCATCCACCTTCATCATTGATTCTGTAGCTTCAAGGAACAAGGTTTCGACAAGGGAGACTTTCTCCTCTCTTGATGATTCGAAAGGACCAAAAATTGTTTTGGGAGATGACTCTGTTACTGATAGTATGGGGTAGGGTAGGATTGATCTTGACCATGGTTCTTTCCATGATGTGTTGTATGTCCCAGGTCTTGGTGCTAACCTCTTGTCAGTGTATCAGATGACCCACACTAGGTCTCGTAATAAGGTTTTCTTCTCTCCCAATGAATTTGAAATATTAGATATTTTAAATGGTAGAGTCATAGAAAAAGGTGTTGTGGATCATAGTTTGAAGGTATACAAGTTTTCCCATTTCCTACCTTTCTTAAACTCCTCTGCTCTTCTCACTCATGCTAATGAAGCAAGAAATATTTGGAATGTTAAAATTTTCCATATTAACTACAAGTATATTTCATATTTGAGTGACAAAGGCATGGTCATAGGGTTACCAAAGATCAAGTTTTCGAAAGGAGTCTACCAAGGTTGCATCCTAGGAAAAAACCCAGAGCACAAGTATGAGAGAGTCAGTCATGAGAGAACCTATGCAACCATTGAATTAATCCATAGTGACATTGCTGGTCCATTCCCTCATATTTCCATGAGTCAAGCCAATTATTTCCTAACCTTCATAGATGAATTTTCCAGGTACTATTGGGTGTACTTCCTGAGGCATTAGTCTGAAGTTTTTGACCTCTTCAAGGTCTTTTGAGCCTTGGTTGAGAACAAGTCTGGGAGGAAACTCAAGATACTCAGATATGATAATGGTGGTGAGTATTTCAAGTTTTAGTTCATCCATTATTGTTAAGATCTAGGTATCCAGATGCAACATTCTATTCCCTACACACCTCAACAAAATGGTGTTGCTGAGAGGAAGATTGGATCACTCAAGGAGATGGAAACTTGTATGATGGAGTCTAAACCTTTGCCACCAAATTTTTGGGCTGAAGCAATAAATTATACATCCTATATCCAAAATAGGTTTCCTCACAAGAAAAATTATGGAATCACTTGTTTCAAAGCTTGGAGTGGCCACAAGCTAGATGTGACCCATTTCAGGATTTTTGGCTCAAAGGCATGGGATAGAATTCCAACTGAAAGAGGAAGGATTTTCAACCCAAAAGTCAAGACTGTCTATTTTCTGGGTATTCTAAATATTCCAAAGGGTACAAGCTGATCAAATTGAGCACTCAAAAATATTTCATCAAAAGGAGTGTTCAGTTTGAAGAAGAGCCTTTAGCAGCAACAGAAATTGGAGAGTCCTCTTCATCACCACAACCACTGAATGCAAGTGAAGAGTCTAATGATTTTTCTGATTCTGATATGTATGATAATTATTCTTTAATTGCATATCCTAATAGTCCTACAATACCAAAATTGGAAGCAAGGACCATTCATGCAGTTGGGGAACTAACTAGGAATCCCAGTGACACTAGGAGGACTAGATCTCAATTTGAGAGTGCCCTTTATGTGAAAGATCCATTCTTTGCTGATAAGTTATATTTTATGGTTGAATCAGTCCCTTAGACATATTAATATGCATCATATGATCCAATATGGAAAACATCCATGAAGGAAGAATACAACTCGCTCCAGAAGAATTACACATGGGAACTAGTCAATCTCCCCCTACGGAGAACGCTAGTAAAGTGCAAGTGGGTTTTTAAAACAAAATTTTCTGCTTATGGTTTACCTTTAAAATATAAGGCAATATTGGTAGCTAAAGGATACTCACAAGTTCAAGTTATTTATTACAATGATACCTTTGCACTAGTGGCAAAGATGGATTCCATAAGGCTAGATTTGGCCATTACAACTTCAAGCAAATGGGAGGTGCATCACATGGATGTGAAGTGTGCCTTTATACATGGAGATATGAATGAAGATATTTATATATAGAAACCTAGATATTTTTTTTCTAATCCATATTTGGTGTGTAGGTCAATGAAATAATTGTATGGGCTAAAGAAAGCCCCCATGGCTTGGTATGCCAATATTGATGGCTTTTTGTTGTCACAAAACTTTGTTCGATGCAAGTCTGATTCGAATGTATATTTGAAGATAATACATGGATATTTAAAAATTATTGTTTGGTATGTGGATGGCCTATTGATAACATTAATTTCCATCAAAGAGATTTCCTCCTTGAAGGATGCATCAAACCATGCCTTTTCCATGACAAATTTGGGATTGTTGATTCAATTCTTGGGGATCAAAATTTCTCAATAATCACATGGGATCAAAGTTCATCAGTCCAAGTATGCTTCAGATATTTGCAACAAGTTCAACATTAAGGATTTAAATCCAAGCAAGACTCCATTCCTCTCTAGGGTAGAGCTTGAAGAAGTAGGTTCTTCTCCATTGGTAATTGAATACACTGTATAGGCAATTGATTGGGTGTTTTATTTATTTGAATAATAATTGACCTGATATATATTATACAGTTAGTGTGGCTTCCATACACATGTATAAGCCTCATGAAATCCATTGGAGGGCAGCCGAGATAATCCTAAACTTTGTTCAAGGAACAAGATGGGATTTTCTATGCAGCAAAATCTGGCTTAGAGCTAGTTGGATTTACTGATAGTGATTGGGCAGGTGATAACATAGATCGAAATTCCACTTGATGATTTGTGTTTATGCTTGCATATGGGCCAATAAACTGTTCAGGTAAGAATTAGAGTGACATTTCACTCTCATCTAGAGAGGTAGAGTATAGAGGAGCCGCGAATGCAACTACTCAATGTTTGTGGTTGCAGGGAATACTTGGAGAGTGTGGGATCGAATCAAAGACGTCCACTATCATTTATTGTGACAATAAAAGAACCATTAAAATCTCTATTGATCAATTTCAAATACAGCAAACCAAACACATTGAGATCCATATGCACTATATCAGGGAGCTTGTGCATGATGGTACCATTGCTCTACTCTACTACACATCTTCAGAGAAAGTAGCAGACACCTTCACCAAGGTATTTTCTGAGAATACCTTAAGTAATATCAAAAGGATGTGGGGAATTTTTGATCATGTGGTGAAGAATTATTGATAACAATATTTCCAAATTTTTTGTTTATGTCCATGTTTAAGGGAGGATTTTCCCCTTGGGTTTTTGCCTCTTTCCTTGGTTGTATGGACAAGCAGTATGTAAAGGGTGACTAAGACTTGTTGTTAGGCCCTATAATATGATATATTTTTCTGATATTTTACATAAATTAAAGCTTAAGGGGGGTGTTAGAATAATAAAACCCATATTTACACATAGGAGACATTAATTTTTCAATTTTGTCCTATTCCTAGATTCCTTACTCTGCCAGTTGGCATCCACTTGCACCTAGAAGTCAACAAATTCTAAAAATAGATTAAGGAGTGCTTTATAAACATCATGGAATCAATTTTGACAACTCTACAATAATTGCAAAATAGAAAAAGTGTAGTTCTTCTTTTTTATGAAATCTTCCTTTCTTTTAGCAGTTTTAAGGCAAAAGGGAAAAGCTAGTCTTGGAGTAACTGTCTTGATTTTTTTCCCAAATCATCCTCCTTTATTTTCTCCATCCAAAAGAATGGATATAATCTCTTTCCATAATTTATCATCTGGTACATCTCACACATCCAATTCATGAGCATCTTGACAGATTAGGAAAGTGATTTATGCACCTATGGGGGTTTTGACTAGTTTAGTAAGCTTGCATTTTGTCCAATTCAAATAGCATCCTTATGATTTAGAATATATGATGTAATTATATATTTGGACAGAATATTAATTTATGAGGTGATTATGTACACTTATTCTTCATAGGATTGTGTTATGCTCCATATTCAATCTCCTTTTTGTAGAATTTTGCATGTTTTACTAGTAATTTTGTGTGTAATTGATCTACAGCTTGGGATTAATTTCCACAGATAGTACTAAGTCATATAATTTATCCATCCTTTCCATGAAACTCTCTTCCATTTCCCCACACAACACAAGAAATTATTACTTATTCTTTGTTTAACAGTATCTCAGAATAACTAACCCTTACAATTATCTTCAGTGTGTGTAAAAAGAGTTCAATTTGCTATATGATTTTAGAGAATATCCTGGAAAATAAATTCATGGATTCTCAAGCATCCAAGGAGAAATAAATACAATGGGTAAATATTTCGTATCTTTCCCAACCACTATGCTCAACTACAACCATCCTCTTCACTCTAATTTACACAATTTTCTCTTCATAGTGCTAATTTATGGTTAATTTCTTAGTTTGGTAATAGACAATATGGTGATAACAACTTGGAAACTAGCATGAAAAATGAGTTACAAACTCCAATTGAGATGAGATTATTGGTGAAAAAATGGCCCACATTACTTTTGACCATAGAATGAAGGACTCTTAAAATTTGTCACAAAATCTATATCCATCCTATTCTTCCATAACTACATGAGAAGAATTCCCCACCAACATCACACATGCATTCAATGATTGGATTTGATAACGCAAATGAAGTAAATCGACCACTTAAGGCACATGGCAAAGATTGATGAGTTTAAGGCTGACACTTGGAAAAAGATGACTTACCCTCCCATAGGTCTCCTTTCCTCTTCCCTTCTAGTGGAATCACATCCCCTCTAGTGCTCTTTACACAACCATCTTGGACCATTTTTAATATTTTCAAACATGGATATTTAGCTTTATATCAATATAATAAGCCAATCACAAAACCACACAGAAATATTTGTGTCATATCAGCTGGTACAAAATTGGCTTAAGGAGCGCTTAAGAAACATCCTAGAATAAATTCTGACAACTCTGCAGTAATTTTGTAATAGAAAAAGTGCAGTTATGCATTTTCTAAAAGTTGCCTTTCTTTTAGTAGATTTAAGGCAAAAGGGAAAAGCTAGTCTTGGAGTAACTGTCTTGTTTTTTTTCCCAACTGATCCTCCTTTATTTTCTCCATCCAAAAGCATGGATCTGATATCTTTCCATCACTTATCAGCTGGTACATCTCACTCCACCAATTCGTGAGCATATTAACAGATTAGGAAAGTGATTTATGCACTTATGGGAGTTTTTGACTAGTTTAGTAAACTTGCTTTTTGTCCAATTCCAATATCATCCTTATGCTTTCGAATATCTGATGTAATTATATATTTGTATATCCTATTACTTTATAAAGTTGGCTGATCTACACTTATTCTATAGAGGTTTGTGTTATGCTCCATATTCAGTCTCCTTTTTGTATAATTTTGCATGTTTGACTAGTAATTTTGTGAGTGTAATTGATCTACAACTTGGGATTAATTTCCACATGGTATTAGAGCCTTGATAGATTGATTTTTATCCATCCAAATTTATATTGCAGGTTCGACATCACTGACTGGGAACGCATTTTGTTGGTTGAAGGGTACAACTACTGAGATATGCACCAATCTCAAAGGATCATCTTGAATCCATTCAAATTTTTTGAATGGAAGGATGATATGGATATTTTTTTGAGTAGTAAAGGACTCTACAGGGTTACCATGGCAACTTAGGCCAATCCCTATGTAGCTACAGAGAAAATTAAAGGGCACAACAGGAGGGATGAGGCCTATGGTCTTTTGTGCTTGAGCATTTTAAGAGACCTACTCTTCCATCTTGATGGATTGGAATCACCAAATGAGGTTTGGGAGAAGCTTGAGACTCTATTTGGAAATACAGATGAAATGAGGGGACATCAACTCAAGAATGAGCTGATCTCATTGAGTCCTAGTAGCTTCGAATCCTTGAAACTCTACTTTTCCAAGTTTAAGGCCTTTGTTTAGTAGTTAAAACAGTGTGGAATCGATAAGAAGGATGAGAAACTAGTCTTGACCATACTTTTGAAGCTTGGTCCTAACTACTCTATGTTTGTTTCAACCTTCCATGCCACCAAATTAATAACACGAGGCCAGAAGATTCCTAATATTGATGAGTTCATGTAATCTCTGTTGTACAGGACAAAACACCCTTGTAACCTAGGGTATGGGGTTACCAACTTGCTATTAGACTTACAAACAATCAACTTTTACAGAAAATGAAATGAGAATAGAAAGAGAGTTTGGCTTACCCGTTTTATGACGGTTGATCCAAGCTTGATCTTCTCTCATTTCAACTTTCTCCAAAGCTTCTAGGGCTGCTTCTCTTCACCTACAAAGAGCCAATTCTTCAAGCAATATCCCATACATATATATATTAGAGGTTAGATGAAACACATATTAATAACATAAATGAAATTGTTCATTAAACAATATACATGAGAAAAGCACAATAGAAAGATTGGAAGAAGCATTCTCTTTATTAACAAACAATGAATGGGTGAGAATACAACCTAGCTTCTGAGACAAGGATTCCTCTGCAACCGAGGACTTTGAGTTCTACTGCTCCAATACTCTGAAGGCATACCACCAGCATAACTTTTCTCTTCTAGAATTGATTCATTAGCCCCATCCCAAGGCCTCTATTTATACATTTGGGAAATAGAGTGGTTTCGAAGGTTAGGATGGTTGAGACAGTTGGGATAGTTATGGATTAAGGCCCAACTAAAATCATCTAATCACAATTTAAATTTTTTAATTTTGAATTAAGGTACATGCGAGTGTTTATATAAGCAAGGCACATATGAAATGCTTTTTTCTCAAAGGGAAATCGCATATGCAATGTAGACACAGGTTGCAATGCACATAGTCACGTGTGACACACGACTTGCAATGCACATAGTCGCGTGTGCAACCCAAAAATCAGAATAAAAATATATCAAGATGGTCTGGAGATCATGCATCAAAGGTCATGCACATATATAGTGTTTTGGCCACTTCAATCCTAATTGTCTTTTTGTGTACCAACATAATGAATGTCAGCACTTAGACGGAGAAGTGCCATTTTGGCTGATAACAGATGCCCCCTAATGTGTGAGGTCATAGGGAAGCGATGGATGAAATACATTACAATATTTATCTTGGAGAACTCAAAAGTCCAAGGCAACCGAGGAAGCACCTGAAACAAATACATATCAATGTCATATACAAAATCATATCTGAGGATGCCATGTTCAATATACTGGAACACTAGGTCCTTTACAATATTTGATTACATCATATGATACGGGTACAAGACCATGTATATTACAAAGGTGGATCGAAGCCACAATATACAATGATGAGTCTTCAAAATATGGAAGCTGTGTAACTGTTCATAACATAGTCTTGTGCAACTTAGGTTATAAATGTGAACCTAAATTCTTCAACAAAATCCAAGGGAACTAATACAATCCTTACCATGTGAATAGATGTGTTGAAGTTGAACATGGAAAGAACTCAACAGATTGTTAATCAATAGGTGAAACTGGCAAACTAAAGCAAAGGAGTTCACCAATAATGATAGTGAAACCTAAGGTAACATTGTAAAAAATATAGGTCTTCATCTTCAGGAAGTGCTGATGAGAAACCATCCTGTGATGAGGAAGGAAATAGATCCTCCAACGAATCATAAGAGTTACTATGAACTGGATACGGGAAGGTAGACACAAATGATACTTAGATAGGATAATGATGGAATCAGGATAATAATTAGATGCAAGGATAAATATTTGAACAATGAGCACAACACAGAGATGACCCAAGGCAGCTTTTAACTTTGCATATAGGACAACTAAACTTATTTGTCATGTAGGAGACATGATTAGATTCCCCATGTATAAAGGACAAGTGGAGGAGTAAGAGACTCGAAGTAATAGCTGAGCTGAAAGTGTACACTAATACATGAGTATCGGAAATTTCAGAGAGTGCTATGTTCAAGGAGGACATGCTGCCACCGTCTATAACCCAAAAAGAATACTTCTTCCTTATATTTCTTGTTAAATTTTAACGAGTTCAGGAAAGTCAACTACAGCCTCTCTTCATTTTTGAAAATCTTGAAGAGGGGAGAGAATAATGCTTGATAATGTCACTAATTTGTGTATTTTACAAGCCCGAACTAGTACATGCTTGTTGGTGTTTTCATGTTTAGAGAGTCTAAAAACTCTAAAGAAGACTCCAAGGGGGTTATTTTTCGTCCAATTTAGTCTCCTGAGGCCAAAAAAGTATAAAACATACCACATAAGAACTCTCTTAGCTTTTGAAGAAGTAAGGCACACCTTTTTCGTACTTAGTTAGGGAGGTCCGAAAAGGGTTAAATTACCACCTACCCAACTCTCCTTCAAAAGCAGATTAAAGCTTGAGTTTTACGAGTGTGAAGGAAAGCAAGATCACTCAGAAACATCCATTTGGTTTCAAGAAATGGGGCTTACAATAGTAAACTCGATGCTTTGTTCTTTAGTGTTTAACGAGCATGACAAAGACATAAAGTACACTCGAAATATTTTTCATGTTTAGGTCTAGAGCATGAAAAATATAAAACTAAGCTCATACCAGGTGCTCATTTTCCATAAATTTAATCCCTCAGGTCTGGAAAAGCGATAAATCTACACCTGAGAATACTTTTCTCAATTCTATAGAAAAGAGAGTGTTCCCTTCTCGTATTATTCCACATGGTCTGAGAAAGTGATAACCTACCACCGATGTGGATTCCCATTCACATATTCTTAACGAGCCTGAATGGACAAGTTTACTCGGTAGTCAATTCTATTTTGAGGAGTTATACCTGGGCCTAAAGAAACTCCATAAGAGTGGGAAGCCTTATAAAGGGGATAACTTGTAAAAAGAGACCAAAATGAGGCTCAATTTGGCGTGAAAAATAGCTAAGAAGGCTCCCCTGAACCTATGGCAAATGCGGCATGAGTACCAAAAGAAAACAATGTGTTATAAACTAGGGTACTCATGGAAGGAAAGCCCTATCCACTGAATAACAATGGTATATACAAGGTAATAATGGTTAAACACCATAGTGTGTGGTCAAAGTAGTGATTCTAGAGTTAAAATGGATTAGGCATAAATGCAAAAATTCATATGAATGACCAAAATCCTATCCTATATGAGTGAATAACGACTTTAAGTGACCTTGGACTTGTTGCATTAGGGAAAAAATGACATGGCATTAGTTTGATTATAATACAATTTTAAAACTATAGGTTAAAAAACCCAAAATTTGAAATTATTTCTATATATAGTCTAAAAATAGAAATCAAAAATACCATTTCATGTTTTTACCCAATATAGGAAATTTTTACCTCTGACTTCAATTGCTCGGTGTGGACAAACCAGTGGATGATTTTTGATTCCACAAGTGACAGGTAAGCTAGCTCTTCATTCTCTTCCATTTTATCTGTTTACTTTTTAAATTTTATGCAAATTTGGATGTTTTAAGCCTATATTAAGGGGGTCGCATTGTACACGCAGGAAGGTGACTTACACAGTCGTGTACACGGGTTTTACACGTGACTTGCCCGAAGGTAACCTACATGTCATACACAACCTGTCTAAAAGACAGTCGCGTGTACTGCGTGACATAGGAAAAAGAATGTTAAGGCCAAAGTCAATTTGTTTTGATAAATTTTAATTTTTGATAATGGTTTCATGGGTAAGTTAAAACATGGTGTTGTAGTGGAGGGACTAGGAACATGAATATATGGACCGAGAGGCACTCTAAAGTGCCCCCACTCTGCAAGTGTTGTGGTGAAGTGGGTTATTAAAGTTCTTTTGTACTTCACCTACACGGGCCAATTTCCGTTTGCTAGAGTTTTTGATTGGCTACTGGGACCATGACCTTGGAGCCTTTGAACTTCAAGGTGAAATTTTGGAGGTGGAACTGGAAGACATATACTTCATTATAGGTTTGTATAGATAGGGGACACCTTTCAAACTCGAGGGTATTGGCAGGGGTGGTGACCCCATGAGTGTTTAGGATTACATAAACACTTACTGCACGCCCGACAGTAAGAAAAATGGATCACGCATCCCTATTATACATATTAGGAACTTCCTGTTGCAGGTGTTGGTAAGTACTATAGTGAGGGTTGCAAGATCATCATCACTCCATCTTGCTACTCGAAACCAAATGAGAATTGTTGTAGAGTGCCTATAGGTATTTGTGTTTGACTGGTGCTTGGGCATAATCCCGATAATGAAAAAACAACTCTCTAACTGCAAGAGAGGCCGACGAAAGAATTTTGGATATTCTAGTGTATTGGTGGCTTTATTTTTTGAGAGAGTGCCCTCAATCAACCCTACAGCACCACTTCCATCCTTTTCTCATCGTCAGCCTAGACTGACTAGGTGGAGAGAGATTTTCCTTCTCCAGGGTGGTGGTGGGTTCGTTTAGAGCATGTATGATGATGATTTCTACTTATGGTGGGGGTGACAATTGTCAACACTAGAGTAGTTTCCATATGCTGGTTTGGACTTTTGAGGTGACAATGACCTTGTCCTCCCTCCTGGATGAGTATGGGGAGTGCTAGGTATTTTGGTTTTTCAAGTTTTTAAATTTTTATGAATTTTTATCATAAAGATATATACATATGTATAAGAGTTGTATTGGTCGGATTTTATGACTAGGCCAACTTAAGGAGATTAAGCTCGCACAAGTCGCTTAGAATAGCTCCTGATGTGTTTCGAATGGAAAAATATCATAGGTTATGGTCCTGCTACCAACTGAATTTATCCTCTTAAGGAGAACGTAAAAATTTAGTAAAAATCTATCCTAAATTTTATTACTGATTAAAATAAATCCTAGAGTTAGTTTTCTACTGAATTTTTACATTCTCCTTAAGAGGATAAATTTAGTTGGTGGCAGGACCATAACCTGCGATATTTTGCCATTCGAAACACACCAAGAGCTATTCTAAGTGACTTGTGTGGGCTTAATCTCCTTAAGTTGGAATAGTCAGAAAATTCGGCCAACAAATGGCACTAGAAGGAGGGCATGTTAACGATTAATGGCAAGTAGAACTAATGATAAATCTTCAACCAGTCAACAAACTTCACTACAATATGAAATTATTAGATCACCATTCATAGAAACTGTTAGGAGTATTCTTGAGCGTGATCATAATAAATCTCCATTCAATCCTGAATAGATTACTCAGACTTTAGAAGAATCATGTCATATTCTTACGAGAGCATGTGCTCATCAACTCGGTTTAACATGAATAGACTATGGTATACCTAGACAACAAAGACGTAATCCTCAATTGAATATAATTACTCAAGATTCAGTAGAAGCCGATAGAACTCCAAGTTATCAAGTCAGAAATATTCATAGAGAAACTATTAGAACAAACACTGCTAGAAGATTGACTTTTGCAGGCGGTTTTGATCAACCACCTTCTCCTCCGGAATCACCATCGGATAGTCCAAGGTCATCTAATTTAAGGAGTTTTTTAGATTCTGAAGGAAGTCCTATGGATGGAAACATACCTACAGGAGGAGGAGGTAACCCTCCACCTAATCCTCCACCCAATCCACAACTTCCTTGGTTGAGAACAGTTGTTGTAGCTATGCCTGGTGTACAACATCCTCTGCCCAAACATTCATATAAACTTCTTCCGAAGTTTAATCCAGATAATAAGGAGCCTACAGAGGTGCATGTAGATAAATTCATGTTAGCTGTTCAAACCATGAACGTTCAACATGAAGATATAGTTTGTTGTTTGTTCCCCTTAACTTTTGAAGGGAAAGCATCTACTTGGTACTTTTCATTAGTCCAAGGATCAATCACAAATTGGGATGAATTCAACAAGGCTTTCCTAGATAAATTTTGGGAGGATAAAACACCTGCTCTTTTAGCTCTTGAGTTATCTTGAATTAAAATGGATCCTAAAGGAAGAATTAAAGATTTTAATCAGAGATTTATTACATTGAAAAATAAAATTCATGTTGCTTCTCAACCACCCAAGGATATAATCATTAAAAATTATACTTCAGCTTTACCAAAGTATCCTGGGATGTTTGTTAAGAGAGAAGGTAAAACAACCCTTGTTGAAACTTTTGAGGAAGCTATTAAAATGGAGAAGGATTCTATGTCTTATGAACCAGATAGAAGTGGAAAAGTTGATACTTTTCCTCGTAAGAAAATTGAGAAACCTAATTTGGAAAAAGATAAGGCCTTTGATGTAGAACAATTACATAATGCTATTCGAGCGTTAACTAATGAAGTCGTAGGATTAAAGAAAACTAATTCTGAAAATTCCTCTTTTAGAGGGTAATTCAGAAATCAGTTTAGGCAGAATCCTAACACTAATAATAAAACCAGTTCACCTCCTGATATAGCAGTAAATGAAGAAATTTTTAATACTATTCGAGCAGTCTTATCTTTATCTAAAACTCCCTCAAATCAAGAAACTGCAGATAATGAAGAGGAAGAGGAATCTAAAAATGAAGAAGAATTGGAAGAACCGCAACAAGTAAATGGTCATTTTTTGGACAGTTTAGTAAAAGATTATGAAGGTGGAAATCCTCCTTCACTAGTAGAAAATGAGAAGTTAATTACTAAAAAAATGACCAAAATCGTGCTATAAACGACTATTTTTGAGTCGGTGACTAATAGTAGCAAATTTCCACTATCTTATAGTTAGTCATATTTCACTAGTCATTAATAGCTTGACTTAGTAGTCATTGATTTAGTCATTGACAGACAATGATTTAGTCATTGATAGCCAATTATTTAGTCATTGTTTTAGTCATTGATAGTTAATGATTTAGTCATGGATTTAGTCACTGATTTAGTCACTCAGTTAGTCATTGATTTAGTTGCTGATTTAGTCACTGATTGCAACCATTAATGACCAAATATACGACTAAATAAACTACTAGATGTAAACATATTAATGACTAAGCTAAATACGACTAAGATACGGGAAATTAGCTACTAATATTCGTATATATGTGAATTTAGTCGTTTTTGTAGTCACAAATTTATGATAGGGCATGGAGGAATCAAACCACCAACCTCCTGCCTAATTATAGGCAGGCGCTCTACCATTGAGCTAGCACCCTTTAAGAAGTTGTTATTGCTTGACAATGATGATATTCAAACAAATTTATGATAGATATCAATCTACAAACTACATAATTATTGCTTTGAGGGACAGAGATTGGAAAGCTATCTTTAGAAAGTTCAACACAGACAATACCAGATGACATTGAAGCGACATCTGTTCTTTCACTTCTTGTTGTTTCAATGTACCCACTGCCCAGCTCAATTGAACCCTTGTGTGTCAGAGGATGAATTCTTCAATAGACTTTTAAAACCTTCATGAATCCTACATTTCATAGTAGGATCAACTAAACTAGCATTCTTTCCATGGAAAGCTTCCCCAGCGGTATTTACACGTGAATTTAATTTTATATCTGTTCCACTCATTGCATTAGGTTTGGCATCAATATGTTTTTTAGATATAAACGTTGATGACTACCCAACCTTATTGACCAACAACTTTCCATGATCAGAACTCAACCCTGATGCCGTAGCTTCCACCACCAAGGCATGGAGATTTAATGTTGGAGACACTGAAAGTGAATGAGATGAACTTGTTTTAGGATTAGAGGAGCCTTGAACAGCTAGGATCCTCATACTAAATGATTTTTAAGAAACTTCTGGGTCATTGTGTTTGACCCAGGCTTGCAGATAAAACCTGGCATAGGCAAAAAATATGCACCGAGTTAAACTGAGCTTTAGGACAACATGCCTATAATACTCGTAGTAGAACATTCACAAATACTCCTGGAGCATCATCAAGTTCTACCCCAAGTAACGATAATAATAATTCACAACCCAATAAACAGACTCAATCTGTCAAACAAACTCAACCTGTGAGGACTTCTTAGCCTATTCAAAATGCTCCGAAGTTAGATTTACAATATGACATAATTGAAGATCTAAAGAAGACACATGCAAATATTAGTATGTATGATATTCTTCAAATTTACCCAATGCCTAATATTCCTATTATAAATCCTTCCATGAGTTCCATAATTCCTAACACTAAGCAAAATATAGCTGCTAATAATTCTAATAGTGATTTAACACCAACTGATAAAGGAAAGTCAACAGCTAATAAAGCTTCGCTAATAGGAAAAAATTCAAAATCAACAACTCCTCCATTCCTTCTTACCTTCGATATTTTTAATAGGAACGTTCACAATTGCATGGTTGATTGTGGAGCATCTTCCAATGTAATGCCTTTGTCTGTGTGCAAAAGGTTGAATGGAAAGTATGTTCCATCGAATTCACAGATAACTCATTTGGATAGGACAAATGTGAGGGTTGTGGGAGAGATGAAAGATGTTCTAGTTAGGATTGCTTGTAACCCTTCAGTTTTTTAAATTATAGATATTGTGGTTGCAGACAATCCTGATGCATATGGGCGGTTTTTGAGTAGGGATTGGTCTTAGCAATTGAATGGATTCTTTGCTACAGATTGGTCAAATTTATGGTTACCTAAGAATGGAAAATCAAATCAAATTAAGATAAACAGAGAAAGATATCTGGAACATACTGTGACAGAATTACATGATCCCAGTGAACCGGTTTTATTTTCAGATTCTATAATGGGGAATTATATGTATGAACTTGGGTTCGGAAATTTTAAATCTGAAAATTCTGTTTTCTCTGACAATAAACAACAATTAGAAATTCTTAATGTTACAACTATTTCTCATGATTCTTCATTCAAGGAAATTGTAAATAATGTAGATAGTCATAATTATGTAAATATTATTGAAAGTAAAGTAGTTGCAAATAGTTCTACTTGGACTTTATATTTCGATGGGTCAAAGTCTAAAGAAGGAGTAGGAGTTGGTTTCCTGTTAATTGACCCTAAAGGAAATAAAACATGTATAGCATGTAGGCTTGAATTTAATTGTACAAACAATACTGTGGAATATGAAGCTCTGATTTAGGGACTGAAAAAAGAAATTGATTTGGATATTAAAGTGCTAGTTGCATATGGTGATTCTGAAATCATCGTCAGACAAGTTCGTAATTCTATTCACTGCATTTCTAAACATTTGTAGAATTATCAACGAGAGGTATGGAATCTCATTTTGAATTTTGATGCATTCAATATAATGTCCGTTCCAAGATTCAAGAACCAAGAGGCATATTTATTAGCAAATGTAGCATCAAAATTGATTCCATCAGAGAATTTCACACCTAATTTTTTTTCAGTTGAATTGATTTTTAGGCCTTCTATACTAGATAATATCTTTAACTGACGTGTTTTTTATAATGATGTGCAGGTGCTGAATTTCTTAACAAATGACGATACTTTAAAAGATTCAGCCATTGATGAAGTTACACATGATGAAAATTTACGAGATTTTTCGGTAATAAATGATTTTTGTTTAATTGAAAAAGCTTTTGAGAAGGTAAAACCGATTCCTAACTCAGTTTTGAGATTAGAAAAGTTTTTTGATCTTCAAGATAAATTTAAGTTTGTTCCTAATTGTAAAACCAATAGTTCACAAATGAAATATGAAACTATAAATTTAGGAACAAAACTTAATCCTGAAACTGTGAATTTAGGAATAGATTGCACTCCTACGGAAAAATCAGCATTCATAAAATTATTCAAAGAATTTAAGGATGTATTTGCATGGACATATGACGTTTTGAAAACTTTTAATTCACAAGTCATGCAACACATTATTCCAATAAAACAAGAATGAAAACCTTTCCAACAGAAACTTAGAAAGTATCATCCGTCATTAGAACCAACAATTAAGAAGGAATTAAATAAACTGTTAGTTGCTAGGATTATTTTTCCTATTTGACATACTCAGTGGGTAGCTAACTTGGTTCCAGTTAGGAATAAAAACAGTGATATTCGACTATGTGTTGATTTTTGAAATTTTAACAAGTCCTCTGAAAAATATAATTACCCAGTTCCTCCCATGGAACAAATCCTTCAGAAAGTTTCTGGATCTGAGATACTGTCACTTCTTGATGGTTTCTCAGGATATAACCAGATATTGGTTTCCCCAGATGATCAACTAAAAATAGCTTTTAGAACTCCATGGGGAACATACGCTTACAGAAAGATGCCCTTTGGGTTAATCAATGCTGGGGAAACTTTTCAAAGAGCAATGGATATTGCTTTTAGAGGGTTAATTAATCATTTAGTAATTGTCTATTTAGATGATGTTACTGCATTTTCTAAATGTCGACATGATCACATTAATCATCTTGAAAAATTATTTGAACGTTGTAGGAAATTTGGAATTTCTTTAAATCCAAAGAAGACAATATTTGTTGTTTCAAAAGGTATTTTATTAGGCTATGTGGTCTCAAAACACGGGATCATGATTGATCCTGAACGAACCCAAGCTATCTCGAAAATAACTTACCCTTCTAGCAAAAATGCAATGCAATCATTTCTTGGTAAAATAAACTTTGTTAGGAGATTTATCCCCAATTATTCTGAAATCATCCGTCCTTTACAAAAAATGATTAAGAAGGATGTTATTTTTAATTGGGGAAAAACTGAAAAAGAATATTTTCAGAGAATTTTAGAAGCCATTTCAGAAGTTCCTAGTCTTTTGAGCCTAGATTTTAACAAAGATTTCATATTGTATACTTTCGCTTCTAACATATCATATGTAGCAGTTTTAACTCAGCTAAATCAACAAAATAGTGAAGTTCCAATTTATTTTATGAGCTCAAATTTTAAAGGTGTTGAACTTAATTACCATGAGGTTGATAAGAAATCTTTTGTTGTTTTTAAAGTTGTCAAACACTTTCGTCCATATTTATTGAAATCGAGAACTAAAGTGATAGTTGCTTACCCTTCAGTCAGAAATTTGTTAGTACAGAAAGATTTGGGTGAAAAAAGAGCACCATAGATGACAGCTCTTCAAGAGTATGACTTGGAAATTAAACATTCAACGGTAGTTAAGGGCCAAGGATTATATAAACTTGCTGCTGAAGTAGCTCATTTTCCTAATAGCAGTTTTGAAGCTGTCATTGATGAAGTCTTACTAACTCAAAAAATGTACTTTTATCCTCCACCACAGGATTCTTGGTACACAGATTTAAGGACACTGCTGGAAACAGGAACTGCTCTTGATTACCTTGAACCAAGGAAAAGGAGAGCACTTAGACTGAAATATGCTCCCTATTTACTAATTGATAATATTATTTTTAGGAGAAATTCAGATGGTGTTTTAATTCGATGCCTAGACAAAGATGAAACAAAAGTGATTTTTAAAGAATTACGTTTTGGACCAACAGGTGGTCATTTTGGTGGAGAAACTACGACACATTAGATTCTTAGGGCTGGCTATTACTGGCCTACTTTATTTTGAGATTCTTATTCTTCTGTCAGGAAATGTCAAGAATGTCAACTTGGTGCAGGTAGAGTTAAGGAGTTTTCTTTTCCTTTACAACCTGTTTCAGTAGAAATGCCTTTTCAGCAATGTGGTATTGATATAGTAGGACCAATAAACCCTCCCTCTTCTATGCAACATAAATACATTATAACTGCAACTAATTATTTTACCCGTTGGGCAGAGGCTGCACATTTAAGGGTTGTAAACACCAATAAGGTTATCTTATTTTTAGAATATTTTATCATAACGAGATTTGGTGTTCCAGATTTCCTTGTTTTTGATAATGCCTCATATCTTTCATCAGTTGAGTTAACTCAATTTGCTTTAGAGAAAGGTATAAGGGTTAGATATTCAGCTAACTATCATCCTCATAGAAATGGTTTAGCTGAATCAACAAATAAAAATTTGTTGAAAATTCTCAAAAGAACCATTTCAGCTCACCATCGTGATTGGCATACAGAGTAACTCCTAAAGATGCAATAGATGACTCACCTTTCTTCCTGATTTATGGAACTGAGGCCATTTTACTGCAAAATTTATTTTTACCTTCTTTACAGTTATCCCAGTATGTTCAAGATGAAGATTGTCTAGCAATGGAGAAAAAGATTAACACTTTATTAAAACTTGAGGAAGAAAGAGGCAGGTCAAAACAACACTTCGTAAAACATCAACAAATTGTTAAGTCTTGGTTTGATCAATCCTCAAGTTCTAACCGAGAGTTTCAGGTGGGGGACTTGGTGTTAAAATGGGACAAAGTCCACGAGGAGAAACGAGATCATACCAAGTTCCAAAAACTTTGGTTAGGCCCATTTGTCATTGCTAAAAAGATAGGTCCAAGCACTTTTTCGTTTGCAAACCTTAGAAGGTCAGTTCGAAACATTTCTTGTAAATGGACTGATCTTAAAGAAATATTTTTGCTGACTTTTTTAGGCCCTGAATTTGTATATAATTTTGTATATGAGCATGTTTATTGTACAGTTTTTATTCTTTTAGTTTTAATCAGTTTATGTCTGTAAATAATTTTGTTTAAATTTTAAGAATTTTCTGTATATATTATCATCATAAAATTTTATAAAATTATTGATATTCTGTACAATCTTTTATCAAACAGAATTATGATAAATTCCTAATTATGATGTACATTCAAATTTCATTTGATCCATGTATAAATACTCTTGAAACTTATTTTTGATTTTCATAAATTAAGAATTGATAGATTCTTTTAGTCAAGTATTGATCTGTCAATCATTTGTATCTAAGATTGTCAAATCTCTGTATATATGTTTTAAGGTAATCAGTCGCTAATATACATATGTTGTTGAGAGGACTTTTGTAAATAAATAAGTCCTGTGGTTTAAACCCAGTTTGTTCATTAATTTAAATTATGGTATTAGACTAAGTCTTTTAAAAATTGGTTTAGAATGATCAGAGTTTCTTAAGTCTATTAAGAACCTATCATTATTTGTAAATATTGTTCATATTATCCCTCATTTTCCTATTTTCTTTTGATAGTTAGGATGGCTGATTAATGTCTTTTTCAAAACTTGTATTTTGAAAAATCTTTATGGATCTCTATCATCAGTCATAAAATTCTAAAGTTTAAAATAAGAGATGGAAGGTCTTAGTAATAAGCCGATTTGATCAGGATCATAAATATCATCGGCATGACATTATTAGGAAACTGATAATGGCTCTTGGTCATAAGGTCAAGAGATAGGGGGTCTCATCACGAGCTAGCTGATTCATTTTCTGATGATATTAGTGTCTGACATTACCATTTGGTTACAATGCTAGGTAGTGATCTCTTATTTTATAAAACTTAAACTTTTAAACTCAATAAAGTGAAACATAACTTTGATTGAAGAATAGGAGGTCTCATCATGAGCCGGCCTAATCATGATAATCAGTGCTATGTAGTATAACTTCATTTCTAATCATCAGAGTGATGGCTCTTGGTGAAATGATCAAGGGAAAAGAGGTCTCATCACGAGCCGACTTGCTTATTCTAGGCAGTTCTCGTGAATGATACTATCACATCAGGTTATCATGCCTAGATAGTAGTCTTCAGTTAAAGAAATTGTTTTTGATTTTTG
>LPNX010868407.1:0-13522 GCA_001517045.1 Pseudotsuga menziesii
GATATAAAGTGGTCCAAAAGGGGTAATGAGTCTGCAGCGGGACAAGGGAAGGCCATACAATGTGTGATTCACCTAGTGTGGTGAAATCCGCTATAACAATCGGGGAACTAGTCCTTTGCGTTGCCGATACGGCGGCAGCATTGAGCCTTTGGTCACCAATACATAGTCCCCAAGGCTTCCGACCGTCGATGTTTTATGTTGACTGTGAAACTTCTAGTCAGTCTGTCTCCCACCATTGCATCTATGCAGGTAACTATTCAGCCGATGCTTTAGTGGTTCCGATCTCCAACGCTTAACTATTGCGGGTTTTTAGCATTTGGGAGTGCCGACATTGGGGAAAGGTTGAGGACTAATCGTCCGATGCATAGTGCTCAAAGCCTTCGATCACAAACATTATTCTTGTCGCGGAACCCGTAGTCTGATGGTCTTCCACCATTGCGCCTCCTTAGTGAACTAATCATCCGACGCTATAGTACTTCCAC
This sequence comes from Pseudotsuga menziesii, assembly GCA_001517045.1. NCBI lineage: Eukaryota > Viridiplantae > Streptophyta > Pinopsida > Pinales > Pinaceae > Pseudotsuga > Pseudotsuga menziesii. The sequence continues at coordinate 483 of LPNX010868407.1, forward strand.
CCTTCGAAGTGGATTATCTGCCCGATGCTTAGCGTTTTTGCTTCCAAATGTCGGTAGGGTTATCCCACCGTTTTTGTTGTACTGTTACACTATTTTATGGGATGGCAGAATTTTCCCATGGGTGCTGGTCGAGTCAAGGTTTTCTGAGATGAAGAGCGTATTTTGGGGGTTTGGTGTTTTGAGGAGTGTCGGTTGCATTGTCTCAGCTCATGCTTTCTTCACAAGGTTTCAAGTTAGTTCAGATGTGGCTCGTTTTTAGATAAAGAGTCTGTTCTATTGGGATTGTGGTTTTAGTGGGACAATGGGCTTAGAGGTTTTCTGGACCCAGCTTGCAGGATTTTCTTTGCCTTATCATTTTTCTTTTCATGCATTAATATTGTTTATAGTTCATTTTACAAAATGCATGTATTAGTGCAGTTTGTGTTACTTTGTTAAACGCTAGATGGTCTAAAATATGCTATGTTCATAATAGGGTGACTACTGCAAGCAAGATATATCTAAAAGTCAAAACAGAAGGGAGGCAACAAGGAAAGAAGAGGCTGAAGCATAAAAAAGCGAGATAGAAAACGGAAGGATAAAGTGAAGGTCTGAGGTCTCAAACGGAGCAACAGTAGCAGAGGCCCAGGATTGGGAAAAGTTCATATGTTACCAAGCTGGTCCCTTTTTATAAAGTGATCTTAAAATCTAAATCTAAAATGTAACGTATTGTATGAATCGTGAGCACTCACTAAAAGACAAATTTGTGAGAATGAACGGTTGGGGGGGGGGGCAAAGGTCACTGGGGGGGAAGCCCAAAGGTCATCGAAGGGAAGCCCAAGAGTTTTGGTTGTAGTATAAGTATAGGAGATTTAGATAGTAATGGGTCTTTTTCATATTGATATTTTTGAGAACAAGTTGTATGAAGAACTATTTCCTTTTGCAATAAGAATTACAAGTTTCTTGCTGGAGAAAGCTTTGTGGAAGGTTTCAAATGTTGTGCTATGGATTTGTTGAATGTGAACTATTTTGTTTTCAGCTATTATCCATTAACTGTGAGATCGTTCTAACTCTTTGAACCTATGTTATTGTTATGAATGCGCTCTAGTTTATTCTCTGAAATTTCCACTGTGAGTAATGAATGTTGTTCATAAATAATTAGCTATCTGGTTGTTCATATATCTATAAATGTTCATGTGTTTTGAAATAAGTAACAACTATCTGTGATTTTTCTTAATGCATGCACAAAATACATTACTCATTGATGAATAATAATCTTCCTCCCTAGGGATAGGTTAGATAGTTAGTTTTAGTTTTTTTCTTGTTGTGTGTGGTTTAGATGCGAGAGAGGTAAGATGAGAGGTAAGAACCTATGCATCACATCGTGACCGCTCCTTGTATTCTCTATAAATTTTCATTTTTTTTAGATAGGCACTTGCATCTCATACTTAAATACAAAAAAATTAAAAACATGCACGGTGGACTGGGCCGTAACCGGTAAAACCCTTTATTTTTGTTACTTGTAGCCGGACCATAAACCGGACGGATTCCCCATACCAAATAGTAACGGGATAGTTGGGAACATTTACTGGGGAGAATCCCTAACTGTTGTTACCTATGATTTTCCAAGCCTCAACACAAGGATATGTTAAAGAAATTCTAGATGTAAGACTGTAAACCTGTGAGTACTCCCATGATCACCGGTTGTAAGCTAAGCAAAGATGATGAATCTAAGGAAGTTGATCGAAGGCTATATATATCAATGATTGGTAGTCCACTATATGTAACAGCCTCCAGACTCGATGTGATGCAGTCCGTTGGACAAGTTGCAAGATTTCAAGTTGCCCCAAAGGAAACTCACATTATAGCAGTTAAAAGGATCTTCAGGGATCTCAAAGGAACCATGGATTTTGGACTTTGGTATCCAAAAGGAAATGAGTTGATACTAATAGCTCATTCAGACCCAAATTGGGAAGGATGTGTTGACGATAGAAGAAGCACTAGTGGAACAACTTTCTTTCTAGGTAGTTGTCTGGTAGTTTGGTCAAGCAAAAAATAGTCTTCAGTGTCCTTATCAACCGCAGAAGCAGAATATATAGCAGCAGCAGCCTGTTGTCCTTAGATTCTTTGGATGAAGAAAACCCTGCAAGACATACACATGACATGTAATGAGTCAATTCCTATTCTATGTGACAATACGAGTGTCGTCAGTATCTCCAAGAATCCAATTATGCACTCCAAGACCAAGCACATTCCAATCAAGTTTCACTTTCTTCGAGAACAGGTCACAAAAAAGAATATCAAGTCAGAATTTATCGGGACAAAAGAACAGGTTGCAGACATTTTTACTAAGCCTCTCCCAAGAGAGACTTTTCGATACCTCGGAGAAAAATTGGGAGTCATATTATCTCCTAATTGAATTGATCTATCTTCAACAACACAATATTATGACAAGGGGAGCATGACAGAAATAGTCTTTTCCATTGATGCCAAAGGGGGAGAAAAAGATGAACAAGGAAAGTAAAGGTAGCATGATCTAAAGGGGAGATTTGAGGACAATGAAAGCTCATTCGAAGGGGGAACTTTGGGATTATCATCAATGACAAAGGGGGAGATTGTTGACTAAATTGTCATTGATGCCTACAGGTGTGTGCCGTTGTGTCTTGGTGCCCCTTGAGGATCCCCTGAGGGTGAAGTAAGTTTTAGTGTCTAAGGACACCTTTTGACATTGTCTAAGCCCAAGTTTGAAGCTCTTGGAGCCATTGAGACAATGACAAAATCCCTGTACACTCTATAGAGTGTTCAAGTACCCCAAAGTCATCTTATGGTTCCCCAGTTGTTTCTTTAGGGTTTCCCAATACCACAACTATGCCCTATTTCCCATGATTGTGTCCTTGGTGGGTTGAAAAAATTGCAAGAGTCCAAATGACCCTTTCAGTGGTCATTTGTGTTTAATAAAGGTCATGGTACGCTAGGACAAGCCTAGGCACCCCACACCTTGATGGTTATGTGTCCTCACCTATGGTAACTCTAATGACCTAACCAAATACCCTAAAACCATCACCCTTGCTCCCTAAGCCTACATTCTACTCTATGCCTTGCCCTTAAAACTCTAGTAATATCCCAACATTATACAAAGATTCCCTAATAAAAGTTGGAACAAGTAATAAGTATTAAAAGATAATTAAAATAATATTAAATTAAAGTGCTAAAACATCTTAATTTAATAAATTACTTAAACCCTTATGAAAAGAACTGGTTAAAAAATTTTACTATGGGAACTCACATATTTTAATAATAAATGATATTAAAACAAACAAATTAAATGTTAATTAGGAAAGAGAATTAAAAATTAAAATCCCTACCCTAAACATCCACTTATAAAGATTAACTCCCATTAAAAATTATTTAATAAATAAACCAAGTCTTTAATTACTTAAATTGTAATATTTAAACTTGTTAAAATTAACCTTAACCCTTCTATCCTACACCTACAAGTCAGCTATCAAACAAGTTTTATTACCTTGAAAAAAAAATACTTTATTTTTTTAACCCTCAAACAAGTCGGCCCCCCAAAAAAGGCCTTTTTCAACGTGTATAAATAAAAAATTGTTGATCATATTTTAACCATCAAAACATTCGTGGTCAACTATGGATTTTCGGTAGTCTTCTGAGGTATTTCGTAGGGTTTCTACAAAAGCAGGAAGAGGATCAGTAAGTCTGAAACTTTCGTAGCTTTTTGGCACCAGGAAGAGGAGTAGTAAGTCTAAAATTTTCGTAGCTTTTTGGCAGCAGGAAGAGGAGCAGTAAGTCTGAAATTTTCGTGGGTTTTGGCAGTAGAAAGAGGAACAGTCCTTATTTTTGGTTATGGAATCAACATTCCTCTTTGCAAGGCTATGACACTCTTAAGTTTTGTTCAAACAAGAACATTCCGAGTTTGAGAGAGGTTGTTTCTAGATCCGAGATATTTTTCGGTGACTCTTTGGTTAAAGAAGTAAAGCCTTGACAAATCTTCATACACTGCTGGTTATTGTCTGGGTTCAAAAGCTTCCTTCATCATCTGGGGTTATCTATTAACAAGGTATGTTTATACTTAGATACTTATATGTACCAGAAAAATGATATGTCTATAGATATAAAGTGTACAAGTGAATATGTAATGGGTAAACAGTCAGTGTACTAGTGCGTGAGCAACATGTGCAAAAACAGTGAATGTGTGTGAACAGTATGTATAATAAAAATAGTGGTTTGGTGTTGTGATGATACTCTTCCATGTTATGATGAACTCTCTGTGATGCACAGTCTGCTATACACTTTGATTTGATGATGATGACGTGATACATGCCTTTATGATGACAATCATATGATGATGAATATGCATGGTCTATAGGGATGACACTCTTCTATGCACAATGATGTGTACTTGTTACATACATATCACATGTTGATGATGATAGTACATATCCTATGAATTTTATAACCTATGATGATGTTCAGTAATAGCAAAGCAGAGATACTTCAGTGATTATGGATGACAATGAGCAGTGTGTGGCAGTGACATCTATAGGGATGATTTGACAGTGATTAGAGTGTAGAGGTTATCAGCAACAGAAAGTGTAGGGTTTGGTGTGTGACAGGCCTATAGGTTTGCCAATATCTTCTTAATAGGGTGGCAGGACGGGGCAAGGAAAGGAGGTCATAGCCTCCTTCTAGTTGAAGCCGGAAAATTAGGGAGTGGCAGCTTCCTTCAGGTCGTAGCTTGTAAATCAGGGGGTTGTAGCCTCCTTCCTGAAGAAGATGAAAAATTGAATTCTATATAATAAGGGGTTTTTTCCCTCCTTCTAGTTATTTTTGGAAAACTATTTTTAAAATGCTTCTATGGTTTTACCCCCAGAACTTGGGTTTCCACGTCAAAAAATATTGTGTACTGTGCATCTCATTATTTTTCTACACATTGATGATGTGCTGTGATTGGTGATCAGAAACTTGCTTTTGATTAAAATTTTAAATAGTACAAATACTGATTCACCCCCTTCTCAGTATTTCAACAGTTACAACTCAAGGACAAAGTCTTTCAAGTTAAGTTGGAAGATCAAAATGATGAAATCAAGGAATTGAAGATTGGATTAGAAAAGGAAAAAGAAGAGATTGGTGTAGATTATAAATATCTTGAAGAAGCAAGATGGGTTAATAGTGATCTAAAGGTCCAGTTGGAGGAAGCTAAAAGAACAGAATATGTTATGAAGCTTCAGCTAGAAGAAAAAGAAAAAGAAAATCAGAGACTTGAAATGGAAATTGTTGGTCTTTGAAAGAAAATTGAGAAATCAAAAGATCATTTGAAGTTTAATGAAAGTCCAGTCATCCTGGATGAAATGCTGAAGTGTCAAAGGATTTCCTCTGACAAGTATGGCCTTGGGTTCAAGAAGGAAGAAGACAAATTGAAAGAAGTCTTTTGGTCCCCCAGAACTCTAGAAGTTGGTCCATCAATGACCAAGGATGAATATGATGCACCTGCACATGCCAACAAAGAAGTTGAAAATTCAAAAGTACCTCACGAAGCTACTCCCACTCATCAAAGCCATTCATTTGAAAGAAGAAGGACAACTCCAATATGAAGCCAAACATCAAGGTATGAAAATAGATTTAATGGCTAATGTTTTTCTTCCTCTAATTTTCATCATAACGCTATGGAATGTAGATCCAATGGAAGAAGAAGTGTTGGAAGCCCTAATGACAAAGTTAGGTGTTGGAGATGTAATCATCTTAGTCATATTGCAGCCAACTATCACACAATGAGGTGCTACTCATGTAGTGGTTTTGATCACAAGGATCAAGAATTCCCAAGTCAAAGGAGTCAACCTAGGGTGAGCCAATCATATACATCATCAAGGAAAGTATATGAATCTTGGAAGAAGAATGACACGGGCAGTTTTGAAGGTCAAAGGACAAACAATCTAAGCCAAGGACACTCTAAGGTATGGGTAAGAAAAAATATTTTGCTGGGTCTAAATGAAGTTGAAGACCAATGCACAAAAGGTGAAGGTGGCTTCCATATGGCAATCTATACTTAAATTCTTCCAAAGACTTTTAGTACACCATGAGTTCATTATTGGAGGATGAAATCAATGAGTAATGATGACTTCTCCAAGCAAATAAATAGGTCCTAGGATCATGGCTACATTGGCAAGGTGATAAGGGGAGCAAGAATAATTTCCTGTGATCTCATGAACTCTCTCTAGTTGAAGAAAATGGAGTGAAGAAGGCAGTTAAATGTTAATAGGGGGAGCAGTAGCAGTGAAATTTTGTCATTGATGCTTACCTTTTATGAATTTATTGAATGTTTGTTGATCCATAAAAGTGCAACAAGGACTCTCTCTAGCCTTGGATGTGATTGACAAAGCTACAGGAGTTATAGGTACATCAAAGACATTACACTTTTTCTGAGTATGTTTATGTAAATAAAGACATACTTCTACTATTCAAACTTTGGAGGTTTGCACAGAGATAAGAAAGGTATCCAAAAGCATCTAAAGTATCATCCTTGAAGCTTTGACATTAGAGATACATGATTTTGGTTGTTATGAAAACATACTAGCAGCATCTACAAACAAGAATCATGGACAGATATGTATGATGATATGGGAGGCATATTGATGATACTGAGTAGTCATTATCGCACCCATTGATGTAATTGAAGCACTGTAAAGTTCCAAGATACAAGAAGATCAAATAGAGATCAGATATTGAATGATGAAGTTGAGGACCACACCTGAAAAGATCTTGACTAGAACAGAAATCATGGCTTGACATCTAGGACAAGACATTTGAGACAACATTTAGGAACAGTCTGGAAATGGATAGCAACAGGTATGCTTGCTCTAATGTGGTTCAGCAGTAAAAGGAGAGTGGAGTTTGTGAAAATTGAAGCTTCAAAATTAAGGTAACTTACATACACATCAAAGGTCAATGTGTAGTACTGTTGAAGATACGTGACATTAGCAGACTTTAATCCTTATCCCAGTAAAGGAATCCAAAACTTTTACGACAACCAAAGTTTCAAACATTATCATTTTTTTGTTGTTTAAAAATGCAAGTAGCACATCATGAACCTGCCAAAGGAAGTTGGGTCAAGCAAAGAATTGGACAAGAGAACAAGTGCATACAATCATAAAGAGACCAAAGATGGAAGTAATTACAACAACATATATAACAAATGAACCAGGAAGATCCTATATCGAAAGAATCAATATCAACAAATCAGGAAGTTTACATGACAAGAGGAGCGTGTTTATTAAAAATTTGTAGGAGGTTGACTGCTACAGCAGATAGCAACACCAATCCCGAGTTTGATAAAAAATTTGAGCCTTTGTTGTTGATATGATTTGGACACAAACAGTCATGAGGTTGACATTGTTTTGAAGTCATTTACAGCACATAAAAATAGTCTGATTTTCCTTCAGCTTGAAGTCTTACTCAAGCACATACAAGGTCTGAATTTTGTCTTGGGTGGAAGTTTTTTACAGCGCACATACACATCCTAAGCCTGAGATCTTGACATGCACTACATTGTATGTTAATAATGATGCATGATATCCTATCCTCTAAGGAAGTCCTAATGCAAAGAATAGTGTGAAGTCGTGATATATGCCATAATAATACATGCTACACCTTAATGAACTAATTGAATGATGATGAGACCCTTGATGGACCAGCAAGGTTGACCAAGAGAATAATAAGCAGTAATTGATGTGGAAAAGTTGAAGGCTTGAAAAACAAGATTGTGGGAAGCACTGTTTTATACATGCTAGTACAATGAAATACTTGAAGTATGGTAATGCATGCTCACCTTTTATGAATTTACTAGACAAAACCTTGATGAAGTATGAAGTAGCATATCAGATAGGGGGATTGTCTATGCTTATGAAAATTTGAAGATGACAAACAATGAGAGCAAAAATATCAAAAATTCAAGCAGCCTATTTGAAAGGAGGAGCACTTATGTGGAATTTGAAGATGATCCAAAGCTTAGATCGGAAGTTAAAATGATGCATTCAAATCTATAAAATAATTTGGGGGATTGTGAATCCTTTAATGGCTCATTGATCCTTTGTCAATAATGTCAAAGGGGGAGAGAAAAGGAATTTTGGTTGCAATCAATGACACAGGGGGAGATTGATGAATATGGTGTTTTCATTGATGACAACATTAATGACAAAGGTGAAGTGTGATGACATGTCATGAAGCCTAAGCAAGCAAGTTGAAGGGGCATGGTCAAATGACCCATTATGTGGTCATTTGCGACTTGATGAGGTCATGAACTCATGAATATGGACTTAGGGCTTGGAAAAGACATGGTACCCACATACATTGTGCATGAGGACTTGAAATGTATGGAGTTAACACAAGTTGAAATGCGAATTAAAACCCAAATACATTGAATTCAAACCAAAATTGTACAATGGGAAGAAGCCTAAAATTTATCTGCAAGTCGGCTTCAAATGAATTTCTACAAGTTGGCCCAGCCCAAAAGAAATATAATTAAAATAAAAATAAAAAAAATAATTACTTTTGATATGTCGGTTCAAAAAAAAACACGTAAGAAAACCAGTATAAATAGAAGTCAACGTTTTTCATTTTGATGGGAAAAAGAAGTGTGGAACAGCCTTGAATTTCGGGGGTATAAAACAACTTTGAGGTAGCCGCAATGAAGAAAAGTCTGATTTTGAAGTAAGCCTTCTAAAATTCTGGTTAACGAGGAAAATAGCAGCAAGGTGCTAAAGGAGTCATCAAAAGAACTTGAGAACACTTTAACTCTGTCTTAGGATAGCCGAAGTCTGAAGGACTTTATCTCTGACTTCATTCTTTCCAATCTTAGACACTGTGGCAGCAACAACAGTTCGCTGATCAAATTTTTTTTATATACCTTTGAACTTTTTATATATACCTTTGAAATTTGGGTTGACAAAGGTGGACAAGATGCAACATATGGTGGTCTAAATTTTGGGTCAACAGGGACAGTCGCAAAAATAATTTAAGTCTGATTTTTGTGTAATTTTCGGATGAAGATTATAACCTATGAAATTTGGTGGAAAGTGTTCGAGATCTCTGAGGCAACTACATATGCTCCATGATCTGAAGGAAGGGTTGATCCTTGCACTCACTTAAGACATCTCTGTACACATCCTTGTAACCTAATTCATGTAACCTGGTTCAAGGATTGAAGTGATGTGATGAAGGTCGGTTAACTACAACAGAAGTGAAATATCAATCTCTAATCTTCACTGCATTGACGCTGTTAAAGGTATGTCTTCAAAGCAGTGAATCTAAGCACCTAATCTAATCAAAGGCATCCAAAGGGATTAGACGAAGATCAAGTTTTTGTAGACATGGGAGTGAAGACATGTGTTGAAGGTGAAAATCAAAGACAGTCACAGTGACAGTTTGACAGTCAAATATTGACCTCACTTTGAGTGCCATGATGTTGATGAAGACAGCTGAGTGACTTGACAAGTGAAAATATGGTGTGACAGTGATGACAAGATTGTGTTGACAAGAGTAATGTAATTATTGAGATGTAAGTTGACAAGAATGTAATTACAAGCAGGGTCTTGTATATATTTTCTTAGTAGAATCTAAGAAAAGACCAGCAAAGTCTTGGATAGAAGTAGGTGCTTATGTATCAGTAGGTGCTTATTTACCTCACGGTCACAGTCGTTGAAGTACAAAAATTGTACAAGCCCATTGCTTGCATTGGATGGTCTTGAGGATGTTAAGTTCTTGTGGGGTCCTTGAGTCCACAAGCTTGGATGTTGATCCTCTTGCATGTGGAGACTTAGGTCTTGGAACCCACACTTATGGTTGTCTGTTGGAGCCCATTCTTATGGGGTCCTTGGTTTTCTTGAAATTTTAGGTCTTGAACCCATATATATGGTGGTTTGATATCCCTTGGACGCTATATGGTCATTGGAATGTAGTAGCCTTGTGATCATACATATGAATCCCATAAGGTGTTGCAAACTAGTGGTGAGGTATTTGTACCCCTATTTTGGGGTGTTGGTACTCTTATGGTGATGAATATATATAATGTAACCATTGGATATGTTTTTAATGATATGGAGACCTTGAACATGATGATGTTGAAGCCCTTGAAGTCCATGGAAAGTATCTTGTTTAAATATTATATGATATATTTGAAAGAGTCCATGAAACCCTTACATGTGGTGCCTTGGGTCTTGAACCATGATGATGTATGGTCATATTTGTGTTTATATGACTATTGGGATGTCGATGGAGGTAGAGCCCATGTACGTGCCTTGATATGTTGAAGAATACTTTGAAGAAGACTTTGAAACTCTTGTAGTTGGTGGTATGGTCTTTGGCACTCTCATGTGTGGGGTCTTTGATGTCATTGACATATTGAAGAATTTAAGTGTATTATACCAAGAATCTGTAAATAAACCCATCATATGGATATAGGACTCGTCAATCCATTTCTGTTTATATGTGATGCTCTAACTCCTTATGCTTGAAGAGATATGAATTTTTGAAGTTGGTGTACCACACCTTTTTGGGTGAGCCGACCAAACAAAAGAGAATTTTATTATTTGTAATTTTGAATTGCATGTCGGCCCAAGGTAATAATTTTTCTCCATGACCTATATAAATAGAATATCAAACATCTCATCCTTCATCATCAATTCTCTCTGGAATTTCTCAACTCTTGGAGAAAAGTACGAAATTTTGTGACAGAGAAATTTCTGGGCATCTTCACTAAAATTGGCATAACTTTCTCATGCGGAATCGAAATTACAAAATTCTTGGCTTGTTGGAAATTTTATTACGAGGGATATGTGATGATAGGATCTAGAGTTTCTTTTGGTTTGTCTATTGTTTATTCATCTTATGATCTTCAAAAATGTATGGTTCATGCTTCAAGGTTTCTCTTGTGATGGCACATGTCTCTCATGGATAGAGCTCATATTTGATCTTCGTATGTGAGCCTCTATATTGGTATATATATTTGAAGTTATTATGGAGGATATGATGATGATGTTGCATACCTTTATGCTATGATATGATACACTTTATGATGATAATGCATATGATAATGATGTACGCTCTATGAAGTTGATGCACTCCTATACAATATGATGTACATGCATACAATAGTGTGACAATAGTGTGATTGTGTTCTCATATGCATTATGATGTATACTTGATGTTAATGATGCATACATGGTGCACACTAAGATGATGATGATGTATATTTAATGATGATGATACATACCCTATGATAATGATGCATACCTATGATGACGATGCATGACGATGCATGCCTTATGTTAAGTGAAAGCGTCACAGAGTTACTTGTTCAGTAATTGTGTATGATGAGGTGTACAATGATGTACATGAGCAGCATGTGGCAGTGAAATGTGTTGTTGGTATACATGGATGATTTGGTAGTGATCAAAGTGTAGAGGTTATCAACAGCAGATTCAGATCATTGTACAGGTTTGTTCAGTTGACTAGGATTGGCACAGGATGCCTTATGCACAGTTGATTTAACTCAGATTGGCTGAGTTGTATAAGCACTTGGTTTGACGCAGGTGGACTAAGTTTGTTGTGCAGTTGGTTAGACTCATATTGACTAATTCATATGATTGATTGGTACAACGTGATTGGACAAGTTATTGGTTCAAGTGTGGTGCAATGATGAATAGTGATCAGTTGATGAGTTGATGAATAGTGATCAGATGATGAGGAGTGTGATATAGTAGTCAGTGATCAGTTGACAAGTGGTGATTAGATGATGAGCAGTGGTTAGTAGTGGTAGCAGTTGTGCAGTGGTACAGATTGTGCAGTATAGTACATGTGTTGATTTGCAGGTTCGTAGGATCAGTGCAGTTGTGGTTCAGTAGTTAAGTGTCTATCTTCTTATCTCAGTGGCAGAACATGGCAAGGAAAGGGGGTTGTAGCCAGAGAACTAGGGATTTGTAGCTTCCTTCATGTTGTAGCTTGTATCATGGGGTTGTAACCTCCTTCCAGTTGCAGCTGGAAAATTGAAGTCTTTGTAATAAGGGGGTTGTTGCCTCCTTCCAGTTATTTCTGGAAAACTACTTTAGAAAGGCTTTCGTGGTTTTTCCCCCGGGACTTGGGTTTCCACGTAAAATATGGTGTTATGTGTTTCATGCTATACTTCTTATGTGATGGTGATATAATGATTATACTAATTTTGATGATGATATAATGATAATGTGAGAATTGAATAAGTTGTTGATTGTTAAAAGTGGAAAAAGTAGAAAAGTTGTGCATGCTTATTCACCCCCCTCTCAGTGTAACTGGTGTGTCCAACACATTGTTTGCGCTGCATAGAAAGAAACCTCTAGAGACACATAACCATTTAACCTTGGACCTAACACAACTAGTCGTATGACATATTTTTATTTTTTAAGTTAGTCCAAAAATATGTTTTTCATTTTAAAAATATATATTTAAATATGTTGTAATCTTTATTTATTTTTATTTTATTTTTTGAATTCATTCAATGATAGACATAGGTTTTTCATAAAAAAATGTGTAAATGAAAAATTAAATAAATATTTTATTTAAATATTAGAAATATTATAATAACGTTTCCAAATTTTTGCGTCGAAGAGACACATTCTACAACCCAATAGGGGGAGATGTGTAATTCCTTTCGTGCTCATCCTAGAGCTAACACGTGTCCTTCATAAAAAATAATAAAATATTATAAAAAGTAATATGTCGGTTGTAATTAGATTTAAAGTATTTAGAACGACTTATTTGTAATACTACACAAATTATATAAAATAAAACCATAAACATTGCATTACACACTTCCTTAACATTTCCACTCTAAAAAGGGGTTTGCAATTGATGATTTTGATCCCTCTCAGTGCTTGGTAGATCCCCTTTTGAGATGGATCTATGCAAGTTCAATACAGTCTAGATTATTGGAAAAAATAGTCTAGGTGCACTGCAAGGACTAACAAGTAAAATTATAGAAATATATACATAGTATTAAATAAAATTGAAAAAAAATA
>LPNX010868407.1:23749-39195 GCA_001517045.1 Pseudotsuga menziesii
CTCATATAGAAAGCGAAGCACAGTAAGTTGAAAGGTGTAAACGCAAGAAGTTGAACAATGAAAACAGGACCAACGGATGTGAAGAAAATAATTTGTATTTGGAATCTCATCGGCATCAATCTAGTCCAATCTACAACGCGTTTGAACTTTGAAAGCTTGAATTTGACTGGTAGAATTGAAGGTTTGAAGTCGAAGTTGGAAGCGTCTATTGAAATTTGATCCTTCGCAATTTAGTCGGCATCAATCTAGTCCAATCCACAACGCGTTCGAACTTTGAAAGTTTGAATTTGACTGGTAGAATTGAAGGTTTGAAGTCGAAGTTGGAAGCGTCTATTGAAATTTGATCCTTCGCAATTTAGTCGGCATCAATCTAGTCCAATCCACAACGCGTTTGAACTTTGAAAGTTTGAATTTGACTGGTAGAATTGAAGGTTTGAAGTCGAAGTTGGAAGCGTCTATTGAAATTTGATCCTTCGCAATTTAGTCCAGTCCACAACGTGTTCGAAACTTTGAAGGTGGACGCGTCAGTCGTTTGATGGTGCAACCATTGGTAAATCTTATGGAAATCATTTTCTTTCTCATCCTTGCAATTTGCACGCAGTGTTTCAAAGTTTCACCCTTAAATTTAAATAAATTCATTGAAATCTAGAAAGAGTAATCACAGATTTTCAAAGCTTTAGCCTTAAATTTAAATAAATTCATTGAAAAGTAGAAAGAGTAATGACATATTGACTTGCACATCTAGATTGGGAAATGGCTAAGGTTTGTGTTGGTTGTAGAACATGATCTTCTAAATTTAGAGATATTATTGTTTGGTCATGTTTGTATTTCAGTTTTAATGTATACTCGTCTTAACTGGGGTGCTGGGGGCATCATTCCTTTGCGGGGTCTAAGGGCGAAGCCTTTGAAAGAATTTTTCGACCAACAGTTTACGGACCCATGGTATTGGGTGACCCATGGTATTTTCCTATAGTATTGTATTGTAGCATTGTAAAAACAGTCTATGTGATTGTGTGAGAGAGACTATGAGAGAGTGAAGAGGAAGTACAGTGGGATTGTTGTAGGTTGTATCCCTTCATTTTGCTAGATGGTATAATAATAATGTCTGTGTGGGCGTAGCCCATCTTGGGTGAACCACGTTATATTTGTGTCTTTCTAGTAATGTGTTTAATATTTGTATCTTGTTTATTGTTTATTGTTTATCGTTACTACTCTGTGATCTTGTTTTTCTAACACTCAGAGTCAAAAGGTCTATTTCGTTGGTAAACTCGCAGGAAATAAAGGATCCTAGTTCAAGTGGAAGCAATGGCAGAAGAAGGAAAATTTATGGTCAAGAAAATTTAACGGCCAAAACTACTAGTTATAGAAGATGCAAATTGAGGACTATCTGTACCGAAAGGAATATACCTATCGTTGGAGGAAAAAACAAAACAACCAGTGATTATGAAGGACGAAGAATGGGAGATTCTTGACAGAAAGGAACTGGGAACGATACAGTTGTGCTTGGCTTCATCGGTGGCTTTCAATATTTCGAAAGAAAAGACAACGAAGGGAGTGATGAGCGCATTGGATTAGCTCTATGAAAAAACCTTGGCTTCCAACAAGGTATTTTTAAAGAAGCATTTATTTAATGTGAATATTTCGGAAGGTGGATCTGTTGCTGACCATTTAAATGAACTTAATACGATTATTAGCCATATAAGTTCTGTTAAAGTGAAATTTGATTATGAGGTTGGGGCTCTTCTAATCTTGTGCTCATTGCTAGAAAGTTGAAATGGCTTGGTCATGGTTGTAAGTAACTTTGTCCCTAGTTCAAACACTCTTAAATTTGATGGTGTTCTTGGTGTACTTATTCTTAGCGAGGAAATGTGAAGAAAAAACACAAGTGAGACATCAGGTAATGCATTCACCATGGAGAGAAAGGGAAGATAAAGGGAGAGAGGAAGGAGCCCAGGTAATCACAACAAGTCTGAAAGGGAATATCCAAGTCCAGATTTGGAAAGATAAAGTGTTGGAACCGTGGTAAGAGATGACATTTGAAGAAAGACTACATAGCTCCAAAGAAGAAAGGAGGCGGACAGCAAGAGACTACCCAGAAAGCAAATGCAGTAGGTGATGTGTTACAAAATTCTTTGATTCTTGCATTAGATAATACTAGTGATTAGTGGGTAGTAGATTTAGAGGCTTCATGTCATGCTATACCCATAGAAAATTCTTTCATGATTATGTTCTAGGTGATTTTGGACATGTTTTATTGGGGGATGATGAACATGTAAAATCGTTGGAATTGGTAAGGTACAGATTAACTTAAATAATGGAAATGAATGGATGCTAAAATATGTAAGGCACATTCTTGCTAAGAAAATAAATTTGATCTCAACAAAGCTATTGGGAGATAGCGGTTGTTTGTCTATGTTTGGAAAAACATGGTGGAAGATCACTAAAGGAGCACTGGTAATAGAAAAAGGAGATAGGATAGGTATGTTGTATTTATGTCCTCATAATACTAATTATTCCATCTCTGTAGCTTCCACAGAAACAGATGCATCATTGCGTCATCATAGGATTGGCCACATGAGTGGGAAGGGGATGCAGATTCTTCACTCAAGGATATTGCTTCCAGATCTGAAGCACATAAGTTTGGAATTTTTTGAGAACTGTGTTTATGGAAAACAAAAGTGAGTTAGATTTCTCAGGGTTGGGAAATAGAAGAAGAGTGAAAAGTTAGAGCTTGTGCATACAAATGTATGGGTACCGGATCAGGTACAATCTCTTGGTGTCTCTCGTTATTATGTTGCTTTTATTGATGATGCAACTAGGAAAACTTGGGTTTATTGCATTAGACAGATATCTGATGTGTTTGCTACTTTTAAGAAGTGGAAAGCTTTGGTTGAGAATGAGAAAAGGAAAAAATTTGAAATACCTTAGATATGATAATGGAGGTAAATATTGCAACAAGGAGTTTTATGGTTATTTTTCATACAATGGAATTCGCAGAGAGAAGACGGTCCCTGGAACAGCACAAGAAAATGGAAAATGGTGTGTCAAAAAGGATAGATAGAACTATCATTGATCCGGATTTATGCGTGAACGAAATGAAAGAACATATACAGAATCATAATAACAGACATTTTGCAAATATAACAGAGATACAGTAAACACATATTCTATTAAATGGCGAAAATAGAACAGACTGTAATACAATTGCTAGAATGGTGGTAGCTATCTCTGAGAAGAGATGTGGCCGCTACGCTCATTCGTGCCAAGATGAATACAAAATGAGGCCAAAGGGGCCTATTTATAATAAAAATGAGGTGAGAACCCCAAAAGTCCCAAAACGTAACCCTAGAAGATGAACCGTCATAAAGTTTGCGGCCCCATGGTGGTAAGTTGAACAGTCAACTTCCCGGGGTCATAACTTTTGCATACGATCTCCGATTTGGGCGTTCGAGAACTCGTTGGAAAGGTCGGTCTAAGCTTTACAACTTTTGGTCGGCCAAATGTATGCCGATGGCAACCATTTGGCCCCGAATCTCCAAAAAACGTCGTTTAAGGCCTCAAAACGGCCCCGGAAGTTTAGGACTCGAAAAACTGCCGAAAAATAACTAGGAAACTGCCACAATGGACAAATGTTTTGAGCCAGTGGAATAGGTGGGTGGCCACCGATCTCCATCTGGATCAATCATGGAGCATGCAAGGTGCATGAGATTCCATGCAAGGTTGCCCTTACAGTTTTGGGTTGATGTTGTATATATTGTTGCTTAATTAGACGATCGGAGAGTGGATGGGTTGAAAGGATGTAGTTGGCGCGACGGTGGAATGCATGGGGTATGAATGGAAATGGGTAGCCAAACATGGATGTGGAGGGAGAAGGTGGATGTGGCTCGAGCTTGGTGTGGAAGGTGGTGGGTTGGTGCAAAAATCCAAGAGACTCTGATACCATTGAAAGGACAAAAGGTGGGTGAAGAAGAACGTAGTGTAGAAAATATGTATATGATAATGTATATGATAGTTACATAAGAAATGCCTTGGGTAATTTATACCCTAAGTGGGGAAAGGGTGACTTTTCAAGTCACCTCTTTAATTTAATTACATTAATTACTAAAATTATCCTAGATTAACCTAGTTTGGTGTTTTACATTTAGCATTTATAACAGTTGGAAAATATAAAGAAGGGTATTTCTCTATTTGCAATATTTTGATACAATCGTATTTCATATCAAGGAGGTCAGATGGGGCAAGGAGCATGAGGTAGTATCCTCCTTTTAGTTGAGGAATGAAAATACAATTAAAGTGCAACAACATATTTTTTGTGGGTGCAGATAAAACTCAAGGGATCGTAGCCTCCTTCTAGTAGGTGTTGGAGAACAAACAAAAGTTGTAACTTCCACAATAGTAGAGCGTAGTTCTTCCATGGGTCAGAGCTTAAATCCACAAGTCGCAGTTTGCGAGACCATACTAATATCTGTTCAGGTTGGCACCCGAATATCATGAGTTGAAAAGATTACACAGATAGAAGTTGTTGCAAGTTGGTGCCAATAGACCATAGATTGTGCTTGAAATCAGGTTAACACCTGAAATGAGTGGGTGCTCATATTTGGAGACTGTAATATCCCACTGATGTGACTATTCATATATATATATATATATATATATAGGCATACATTTGTTCTCAAGTTTTTTTGTGATGTTCTTATTATTGTTGTGATTGCAGGGAAAATTATTAAAACTGTGAAAATTTTCATAAGTAAAAATAGTACATATATACGATATTACTGATTCACCCCCCCTCTCAGTAATAAGTTAATACCAACAAAATGTATTGATATACATCAATATTTTTGGTAAGATTTTTTTGTTGGATGAGGGTGGGAGAAGATCCCTATATTGCACCCTTTTCCTTTAGACATAGTTGAAGAGCTTTGACAATTTTCTACAACTTTGCAAGTCTTTTCTCCAGGTCTTCATTGTAGAATTGTTGATCTTCCTGATTGATTTCCAGAATGCCCAATTCACATTGGAAATCTCCCTTCTCAACCTCACGGAATTGGTCTTCCTCAATCTACCAGTTTTCTTGACTCCTATCCAATGCACAAATTTCCTACTTCAAATGCGTCATGCGACTTTGAAATATTATAAAGTTTTCCAACAACCTCCAAACACCGTGCTTAGGACAACAAGATGCATATTCTATCCAACCATTGCTATCCATCTCAACATGATACACATAACCCTCATCTCTCTCAAGAATTCCAATAATAAAATCACCCAACTATACTTTATTTGGAATTGTGTTATCTTCCTCCGCTAATGCCCTATGAGAATGCCACCAAAAAACCCTATTTATCATGTTGTTCCCACCACCTTGACTAATCGTTTCAAGAACAACCCATGATTTCCTATGCAACTCCCAAGTACTTCTTTTATCGTCCCTACCAAAATCATAATGCAAATTACTGTAGTTTTCCTAATTCACATCCACATTCATCAAAGGAATTTGATCCATCCACACGTGGGAGAACTTGTTTCTCTTACGTCTCCCATTCTTCTTATCACTTCACATTGAATTTAGTTGATCCTAAGACCAAACATCGAGGGGGGGAGAATACAAAAAATTAAAGGATTGATAATGAGTTCTTCACATGGTTGATCCATGCTAATGCCACATTCATGCTCGATGTGAGGCTAAGGGATCCCACACATCTCTCTTGACCTTTTATCATAATCCACCACTCAAGAGAGAGAATAACAATGATGGGGTGGTGGTTGGGGGGCATAATAGATTGATACCATAGGGAACCAAGGACCTTAAGAGAAAATGATTACAAGCTTGGATCATTAAAGAGCTCCCCATTAGAATATATAATGATCCCCTTCATTCTAAAGTTGACCAAATTTGCAATAACATACACCTTGTGGTTTGGTTTCGCAAGACATGAAAAATATGACTTTTTGCATAGCTTCCAAGTTTTGCTAAATTCAATATTGGATTCTGTCCAATAAATAATTTTTGAAGGCAGACCGATGAATCATTTCCTTAATAATAAGTCTTGATTCCCTATTGATGGTAACCTCTTTGATCTTATTCTTGATTATAAGTTTAGACCCTTGCCACAAAGCTAACATTTCTGCATCGTTATTCAAGTCTCTACCTAGATTACAAGAGAAGGATTCAACCAAGTTTCCTCCAAGGTAAAAAATAACCCCTCATGCACCCGTTGCCCCATTTTCGACAAGGTTTTATTACTACTAAAGCATAGCAACAATTATCCAAAATTGAAGAAATCTCCCCTAATAAAAGGATAAAAATCAACAACAGATTGAATCTTGTCCAAAGGCAACAATTGTTAGATATTCTCAAGAGACATAGTTCTATCTTTGATTGGGATTACAAAGAAATGCAAGTTATTCATCTCAACATTTGTAAACACAACATATACATCAATGGTGACTGTTTTCCCATTAGACAACCACAGAGAGGAATGAACCCTACACAATTTTTATAGTTAAAACTAAATTACCAAAATTTTTACATGCAAATTTCACTTACCCTATCTTAGATAGTGAATGAGTGTCTCCATTGGCCATTGTTCCCAAGAAAGGAGGCAATTAGAGAATATTTTTGGACTATAAAGAACTCAATAAAGGTACAATAAAGGATAATTTCCTTTTACCATTCAATGATCAAGTGTTAGATGCCATGCCTGGTAAAAAGTTGTCCTTTTCTAGATGGGTTTAGTGGGTACAATCAAATTTATATCATCATAGATGACTAAGATAAAACAATATTTGCATGGCCTTGTGGAACTCTTGCTTATATAGTAACCCCATTTGGAATGTATAATGCACTTGCTACCTTTCAAAGAGTTGTTTTGAGCATTTTCTCATATTTAGAGCATGACAATTTAGAAATATACATGGATGATTTCATTTCCTATGGAAAGACATTCCAGGAAGCATTAAAAAATATGTAAAATGTCTTAAAAAAATTATCAATAAATGAACTTATCCTTCACTAATGAAAAGTGCTCCATGCTCTCTAATGAG
This sequence comes from Pseudotsuga menziesii, assembly GCA_001517045.1. NCBI lineage: Eukaryota > Viridiplantae > Streptophyta > Pinopsida > Pinales > Pinaceae > Pseudotsuga > Pseudotsuga menziesii. The sequence goes on from LPNX010868407.1 coordinate 30,797, forward strand.
TGCATAGTTCTAGGGCATCAAATTTTTTCATGGTGCTATTGAGGTAGACCTAGCCAAGGTGGCCACTATACCACACCTAACGACACCTCAAAAGAAAAAAGATGCTAGAAATTTTCTAGAACATGGAAGACACTATAGAAGTTTTAACAAGGATTTTGGTAAATTGACAACTCCTTTGTTTAGTCTTCTATCTAAGAATGTATAATTTTGTTGGTCATCCAAGTGTCAAAAAACATTTGATAGTAAAAAATAAAAATTGATAACAACCCTTATTTTACAAGGCCCTTAAAAGGATATATTATTTCACATTCATATTTAAGCATTAGAGACAACATTAGGTGAAATCCTTACATAAAAATAACTTAAGGGGACGTTTTCCATTTACTACAACAAGAAAAATCTCTAAGTAGTGTAAATTAATTTCACAACCATAGAAAAAAAGTTTTTTGTTGTAGTTCATGTAGTCAATAAATTTAGACATTGAATCATTGGTTATCCAGTCTTTATAGATATCAATCCTTCAATAATCATATATTTAAGGAATAAAACAATCTTGAATGTGATGATCATTAGATGGTTGTTGTTATTACAAGAATTTGACTTGACTATACTTGAAAAATCTAGAAAATAATATGTTGTTGTAGATTTTTTTCTAAACTAACAAATAATACAAATCATGAAGATGTTGATGACTCCTTTCCAAATGAGCACCTATTTGAAATATTAGCAAGGAAAGCAAAGAAAATCCAAGGAAAGAAAAGATAGATGAAGCTCAATGTTACAAGGGAAAATGTACATTGAAGATAAAAGCTTGAAAGATTCCAACACGGTTGACGGTGGACCTTTAAGGGGGGGAGTATGTAACATCACCGGTAAAAACACTATAACTAGTGTTATTTATTTTCCTAACTTGTTAATTTCTTAAGTAGACTTAGGAGACTGAGGGCTTGACTCAACTAAACGAATTAGAGCATGAATCCACTAGGTAGAGGGAGAATCGCTGAGAAGACATAATGATATATGTTTTAGATGACGAATTCCATATTGGTTTTATAAACACCTAAATAAGAATTAATTTGTTAATGCTTATTTGATCACCTAAAGTTTATGTGTCTTCCTAACCAAAGTCGATGGATAATTTATACAAGTTATAAGCTCTTGTGATTTATCGATTACAAAATTAACTACTATTGAATAACCATCAATAAAACTATATGATAATGCTAAGTATTGTTAATATCTTAGCTTCACTAAGAGTGTCGAGAAATATCATTAATATTCCTAAGAGAAGATAAGTATAATTATCACCTTATGTTTGAGAATATTAATTAGTATTCTTAATAGTTTTCTACTAATAATATTGTTAAGCATCTAAATAGAAAGGAATTAAATAATTTTCCCATTTTCTCCTTGATTCTAAGGTAGGAGAGAAGTTAACTTTTACAAAAATGATAATTTTAATGATGATGATGATGATGATTAACGTCCACCGAGACCAACTTTGGTCTATCAGACCTTAAGAAGGATAATACTTGGTTTACTTTAAAATCTTGTTCCTATGCTCAAAAAGCTTTCTAAGCTCAGTATAGTTTTGGAAAGTTAGGATATTATAAAGGTTTTTATTGTAGAAAATAATATGAAACTTAGATCTAATGTAGGTGTAAGCAAGGCACTCTAAGAGAAAGTAATTTTCATCCTCAACGCTCATAGAATCACACAGATGGAAAACCCTTTCCCCCAATGGAGTTTTAGGAATACCCCAACACCCTGTTTCACTATGGAGTTCATGAGAGTTCGTTCTAATATTGGCTATATAAATTTTATTCTATGAACTAGTTACTACCAAGAGATACTTATGATCTTCCAAGTTATGATTAATGACCTCCTTATAGTACCCTAATTTTCTCTTAACCACTAAATTTTCCTCACACCAGAATTTCTCTTTAAACTTAGAAGTAATAATATTTTTGACATTATCAATGTTCTGAAAAATGTTGTTTTCATCAATCTCCCAATGGTTTAACCAAGCCATGGTATCCTTACACCAACACCGCTTGAGGCATAGTTGGTTTTGACTTGATTTTAAAGCAATTTTAGGAAGTCTCTCGTTTCCATGTTATTTATCTTATGCTTGTACATCGTGTACCTAGTCATAGCGATTCTCTTGATGGGGGGAATACCTTCTTCTATGAAGAGAATAGGATAAGGCGCATTGCTTTTAATTTTGAGGTTATAAGTTATAAACCTCTTCTGGACTTGCTCAATATTCCTCCAAGATTCTCTAGAAATGTTGCACCCCCATATTTCACAACCATACAAGATAACATGGATGACAAGAGTTTCAAAGAGGAACTTGTTTTTATCCCACAGGTTGATTTACAGTTATTTTCAAGACTAAAATAATCTTTCCAGCATCCATTAATATTTTTCTTGATGTTATAGTTCCAATTGAGCTTGTGATGAATATGTTATTGTCACAGATGTTATACTTAATTTGTTTGCTTTTTTAATAAAAGAGAATTTATATTTTAAAAATATCAGATTTGGTAAAGTATTTTTATATTAATTTGCCAAAATTGTTTATTTCTATATATTTATAACTTTATTGGCACGAGCATTGCCACCATGTAACTCTTCTTGAATTAAATTTCAAGATGCAGAACTTCAAAAAATGGTGTTCCGCCTAAAACTACATTATAATTTTGTGTTTCCAAAGAATTGTTATTTTTAAAAATTAGAAAAATATTCACAAGAGATTTTTGAGTTCCATGTTTACTCAATTTTGAACATTTACATGAGATAGACATCCACTGAGTGACTGTTGGGATTATTATTAATCCTCCCTTTGACCACATGGTCTATTTGTCCATTTTCATATCTTAGGAGGTCTTCATCTCTCCACTAGTGCATGGGGGACACATCTATGGGACACCTATCACTTATTGCACCTGTCTGCATGAGTTTAGGTGCTGCAGGGACCAATCCCTATAATTTAGGAACCCACTCTAAGTGCCACCAGCAATCTCCAACAATTGACTCTAGTAGGTTTTCTGTTAAGTCCAATTTTGCTCTAATTCCCATTACTTAGATCACTCTTAGTCATCCTAGCGCCATTTTCCATGATTCGAGGGAAGTAGGGTGCATTTTCTCACCTACCCTCATCAACTAAGTGGTTGTGAAATTTTTTAGTGATACGAATTTGCATTAGTGATCTCTAGTGGTGATTTTCCCACATTGAGTTAGCTACGAAGTTAGTCTAGGTTGGTAGATTTGAATCCTATCTTAGGTATTCAAATTCTCCTATATGTATTACCATTGTATTACTTAATTATACACTAATCAATGGATTATGAATATTATTCCAATTATTGGTCTAATGAGTGTTTTATCTGCCATGAATTATTGATCTCAATAACTCAATTCTTCTTTCTCTTCTACAATCTCATTCTCCATTTGAATTCTATGGTATTGATGACCCTATGCTTCAGTGAATTTAACAGTGACTTTAAAAATACTAATTTACAAAGATAGATTGGTTCTAGACATAAATATCAAAAGTGACCTCTAAAAACTACAAGTTCCTTAATTACTTGAGGTTTAAATATTATTTTTAATGACATAGTTTGCTTATGATCCTGCATTTCACTAAATGGGTTTCACCATGATAGGACAACCACTTTTAATCCTTGGAAAGTGTGACCATGATTCCAAAATAGTTTTGTGGGCAACTCAATTTTCCACCTACAAAATAGAGATTGATTGATCACTGCAATACAACTTTTAATATTGTGGAATATAAAATTTATGTTAAGAATTGCATTCGATGTCAGTAGTTACTCGTATTCCTATATCAATAGTTAAATCTTGAACATACTGGTTTTCATAGGATTTTCATACATTGAACAATTATGTCTCCATAGAAGATAAAGTATAGTGCAAGTTCAACTTCCATATATTTTATTTGGGAATAAAAATGAATAAAAAAAGTGATTGCTTGTATGTAACTACTAACAAAGTGATGGAGATATAATATCATCATAATCTTCGAATAATTCATTCTAATGCATGTTGTCACACCTACTCGAAAAGATAATAGGCTATAAGGATTTAGGTACTCCTTAAGAAGAAAAGCAAGGCTCCGTAAGATTGGTTGGTATAAACGTGCCCTAGGCTAATAACTAATTGTATTAGTACTATAAGAAAGGACTCAAAAGATCCATTTTCCGTTTTTTTTAAAGGTGGATTTCCATGAAGGTAGGAGGATCAAGCAATTAAGAGCTAGCTACATTGAGTATTCTCTCTTTGGTAAAGAAGTTGTATAAAATGCTCAAACAACTACCATAAAATTTATGGCATAGAAAATTTTGAGAAAATGTAAAGGTGTTAGAGTATCTCCTTTTTCAACTATGCAAACCATATCAAACCAATGCAACAAATAAACATATACTTGATCATCATGATGAACATGCTATAATGGATCTATCTAAATAAACAATGAAGATGTGTACAATATCATAACAACATTGAATTTGAATTTTATGACATGAAAACAAATAATATGTTTTGATAACATGTTTGATGCAATGTCAAAGGCTACCAAGTCATACATGCATCACCCATACCATTGACAAATAAAAAGGAAATAAAGGTGATGACTCACTCGAGGAAAAAAAGAGAAGGGGATGGGAAAAAAAGTGTTGTAGATTGATATGGCTAAATGTTATTTATCTCAATGCTTCCATGCATCATTTTTCCCTCATTGTACTATACGAACATTTGCAAAATGCCACATAATCTATTAATATTACTAATCCATAGAGCCATTGATTTACCTTAGGTGTGAACAAATAAACACCATTATTGTTCTTTTTCATTATTAAATATGTATATAATCATATCATCGTAATGTAATATCATGAAAGTGACATGGTATATGGATTTTGAAATTTCATAAAACCTTATAATTAGGACAAAACCTAGTTTCCTATACCTAAGAAAAAGATTGAGAATAATTAGTGAATAGATTCTTACTAAGTTTTTGCTAAGACCTTCAAAATCCATGGAAAGCAAAGATAGATGAAGCTAATGAGTTTAAAATTTTTTGAGGTTGAATACATAATACCAAGGTCTTTTGTGCCACTTACATACCTCGGAATTCTTTTACCTTCTTGCCAATGAGAGTCTTTTGGTGACTCCATGAACCTTGAGATCAAGCTTACACCATACATAATGTCTGGTCTTGTCGCTGTCAAATACATAAGGCTGCCAACAAGCTTTTTGAAAAGCATAGGATCGGCAATGGATCCTTCATCATCCTTGCTCAATTTTAAACCTGTTATTACTGGTGTTGGAGCTGTCTTGCAATTATACATGTTAAATATTTTTAAAACTTCACTTGCATACTTTGTCTGTGATATAAAAATACCACTTATAGACTACTAAACTTCAATGCCCAGAAAAAACTTCATAAGCCCTAGATCAGTCATTTCAAATTCACTTTCCATGACTGTTTTAAAATTTGCTATCCCAAAATCACCAATAAATATTAAATCATCTACATACAGGAAGAAAATTAACATCTTACCTTGCTCATTCACTTTGGTGTACAATGTCGGCTCACTTTCACTTCTGTGAAATCCATTTCCAGTGAGATAGGAATCAATCTGACTGTACCAAGCTCTAGGAGCTTGCTTCAAACCGTAGAGTGCCTTTTTCAGCCTGTAGACTTTATGCTCTTGACCTGGAACTTCATACCCTTGTGGTTGTTCCACATATACTTCCTCTTCTAGATATCCATTCAAGAATGCTGACTTGACATCCATTTAATGAACATGCCATTTGTTTTGTGCAGCAATGGCTAAAATTGTTCTGTCTGTATCCATGCGTGCAACAGGTGCAAACGTTTCATTAAAGTCTATACCAGGTTGTTGTGTGAACCCTCTTGCTACCATTCTTGCTTTGTACTATTGCACATTCCCATTAGCATCTTGGTTTGTCTTGTAAATCCATTTGACACTGATTACATCTTTGTCTTTTGGTACATCAACCAGTTCCCATGTCTGGTTCTTCTCAATGCATTCTATTTCTTCATCCATGGCTTGTGCCCATACTTCTTCTTCAACAGCTTCTTCAAATGTTAGTGGATCATATATAGGAGAAAATAATGCAGAGAGAGAGAATGAATTTGGTGTACCAGCTTCATATATCTCCCGCAGACTTCTTGTCTTCATCGGTTCTGTCGATGTCGACCTTGACGAAATGCTTGATGTAGTCTGTTGTCCTCTTGGTGTGCTTGTCGATGAAGCTTGAGCTGCTACTTGTGTTTATGGTCCTTGTGTTGAACCATATCGTGGTGTCATGGGAGTTGATGGTGATGCGACCGGTTACTTACATGTGGTATTTGAACCAATTGCTCTTCCATATCATCATTGTCAACATTCGACACAATCTTGACATTTATGTTGACAGTTCCATCCCATGATTCATTCTCGATAAATTGAACATCTCGACTGATTATCACTTTCCTTGTGACAGGATCATACAACTTGTATGCTTTTGTGTCTTCAGAATAGCCCACAAAAATACATTTTTGTCCCTTCTTGTCTAGCTTCCTTTCAACTCATCTGGAACATGAGCATATGCAACACAACCAAAAAATTTTAAATGGGAAACAATATGTTTCATACCTATCCATGCTTCTTGGGGAACTTTGTTCTTCACGCTCTTTGCCGGACATCGGTTCATAATGTAAATGGCAGTTGTGACTAATTCACCCCAATATTCATTTGGCAAATGCTTGGCTGCCAACATGTTGCATGCCATCTCCATGATGGTTCTGTTCTTTCTTTCAGGAATATCGTTCTACTGAGGTGTATATCATGCAATGAATTGTTTTTGTATGCCATGGGTCTTGTAAAAATTTAGAAATTCATTTGAAACATATTCACCTCCTCTGTCGGTCCTTAAGATCTTGATGTGATGTCCACTCTGGTTCTCCACGAGTGTCTTGAACTGCTGAAAATAACTAAATGCATCAGATTTATGTTTCAAAAAATATACCCATGTTTTTCTTGAGTAGTCATCAATAAAAGTTAGAAAATACTTGTAGCCACCAATGGATGATGTCTGCATTAGACCACAAATATTAGAGTGCACAATTTCAAGTGGTGTGCATGCTCTATAAGACTTTCCGACTGGAAAAGTCTCTCTGTGTTACTTGCCAAAAATGCAGCCTTCGCAAACCCTCTCTGGTCTGTCGATCAATGGTAATCCCTTCTCCATATTCTTTGTGTGCAGTAGCTTCAGCCCACCAAAATTCAGATGTCCAAATATGAAATGCCACAGCCACGATTCATCTTGAACTTCTGTCTGAAATGAAGCTTGCAAATTAGCACTGCCATTTTCTTTCTTGTCGAGGAGCTCGACCGTTTCTTCACTTTCTTCCTTGAATGAAGCTCCTGTATTTGTCTTTCCTTTCATGTCGAGAACTATCCTCAATAGAAACAAGCAGTTGCTTGTCATTGGCACTTTTGCTATCAGCTGGTCACTTGGACGCTTGTCTTTGTTCACACAGTGATCATCTTCCATGTAGACTCTGTAGCCTTTTTGTATCAGTTGTCCAATGCTTAACAAATTATGTTTCAGACCTTCGATATGATAGACATCAGGGATATACTTACTCTCCCTATGTTTGGTTAGAATATCAACAGTGCCTTTTCCTAAGACAGTAACTTGGACATTCTTTCCAAGTGTAACATTAGTTTGAACTGAATTGTCTAGACTAGAAAACAAGTTTAAATTACCAGTCATGTGGTTGCTGCATCAAGAATCTAAGTACCATATGTCATGTGGACTTTCTTGAATAGCATTGCATTCAAGTGGAGATGTCGATGCCATTAACATTGCACTTGTCAAAGTGCTGGTGTTGGTCGACTGATTTGAGGTTTGCCTTCCTTGGTCATATTGTTTCTTCCTACATTCATATGCATAATGACCAAATTTCTTACAGTATTGACATTGGAATTTTTATTTATCAAACCTCTGGTCACTTGGCTGACTTGGGTTCTAATTTTATCCTCTACCACCGACATTTGCAGGACTTCTACTTCGTCCTCCTCTTGAAGAAATTATTTCTCTGCCTCTGAAGTTGTTTCTCCCCCTGCCTCTACCACGTCTTATGGATGACTGTGCTGCGAATGCACCTTCCAATGATGTTTGTGTTCTACTGAGTCCATGTTCATGATTGATGAGTGAAGCTTGCAACTCATCAATGGTAAATGTCGACATGTCTGTGTGTTAATTCTTTTTCCTGAACTAGAAAGCCTAGAATTATCATAACTTATTTTTCAATGAAAAAGAAATCCTTTTCATATCGATTGGCTTGTTTTCGACAGAGCACC